>JABWDQ010000319.1:0-28458 GCA_014839995.1 Xenentodon cancila
CGTTTACTTACCAAATCACATCCAGTTGCAACACACCCAAACCCTGATTTCAGTGTTTTAAAAACCTTTTAAGATGTTGTGTGATGCTAAATGTCATGTAAAGTTTATACTGAATAAACCTTGATGAAACGGCTTCTTTACTCCTTATCATTTACAATGAGTAACAGGTTCAGTAACGTGGTTTATATTTGTGCTTCCACAGCAACGTTGTCTGTGTGACGTAGCTGTGTGACGTAGCTGTGTGACGGTGGACATGTGAGTAAACTGGTTGATGTCAGTGGTGTCAACGTTTGACATAAAAGGTTTGTGAGATCAGGGTTTGGGTGTGAGGCAGCGGGACCTGCCTCGACATTACCCTCTAAAACCCTCTACGTTTTCTTTTTCACTGCATTTGCCCGTCTACGTCTGCATCTAGGTGTAACTGTGGTCTGCATCTGAACAGAAAACTTTAGCTTTCAACTTTTGTCATCAACATCATCACATCAAACCATCTTTCTAGGTATCTTGTTGGCTTTACCTGGTTAGTACTTGGCCGGGCGATTGCCTGGGAACATCAGGTAATTAAGCTTTTCAAAAAGCAGCAGCCTTCCTCACTTGTTGGAGACATTTGTGAACTTGTGAGCACGAATAGATACATAGAGGACTGAAATTATGTTGGTTTTTGCACCTGGATAATTCTGCAGAATGTACCTGTATCTGTAAACTCTAAAAAAACGTTTATATTTGAAGTTAAACAGCAGATGGCGCTGTTGATACATTTGGGAACATGCACATATCATTATTATCAGATGCATATCGTTGTAAATACTTACTCTTTCATGTAGCCTTGGTGTCATCAGACATGTGATGTCATCGATGACGCCACAAAGAATAGTGCATAAGGAAGTTATACAAAGAATTCATTAAAGTGAAGATCTGTTTTTCTTGTTATTATTATCAACACCAGTAAAGCAGACTGTCAGGTTTAAACGACCAAACATTTATTATTATTTATAACACACAATAAGGAAGAAAGACAAAGTCAGTAAGTTTTTCATTCATCATCACGGAGGACCGACAGAGAACTCAGCCACATCCCCGCTGCTCTCATCTCTGTCCGCACCCCCCCTCTGATGGCCTCTTGAGGCTTTTATTGAAATAAAGGAGGTCACAGATGACATGAAGATAAGCAACTTGTACAAGATATATTCTCTGACGTGTACAATTATCTTATAAGACAAGCAGTATACCGTGCGAAAAATAACAATGACATAAAACAAAGAGTGTGTTAAAGTTTAACCCTATCAAGTGGTCAAAGGGGCAAGACGGCATCCTCCAAAGTCAGGGACTGTGTTGTTGAGTCACATCCAGGTGAAACAGCAGAGTGGTGCAGCAGAAGCGTGCTGGGCCCATAACCCAGAGGTTGATGGACCAAAACCATCCTTTGCTACTTAATAACCAGTTACTAAGTCTGATTTGAACAGAATTATTGTGGTCAGTGTCAGACTTATGAACATATTATGAATGTATTATTACATGATTGTCTTTAAGTCGTAATTCTCTGCTGTCTGTATTTACAAGATTGTGGTGCCAGGATTAAGACGGACAGGATGTCAGAGCCAAATGGACCTATAGCGTGTCTGTTTCTACACCTGATTTCATTTGCATACAACATGTCATGTAACTGCTTTGTTCCCCTGTGAATAAAAGAAACCGCAGCAAAGGGGGAAGACGGGAATGGCCAGGAATCACCATGGGTGATGCACCTTGGTTTTGGGCTTTCCCCCTTTGCAAAGGTTTGATCAAGACTGCTTTCTCTGGGTGGTTCATTCCTGTAATTGAGAGGTTACGACGACCCTAACAGTCAGAGTCTTTGGTTTTGTGAGGCTGAGCAGCCTCAAATGGTAACACGGATGAAGGTGTGGTCTCAAGTGAAACAAGTCTCTTACACAAGCATGTACACATGTACACTAAACTAGTTCCATTTGTTTTGCATGTTTTCAAATCTGTAAGTGTCTCACTTTGCATGTGAGAGGTACAGGGATCGGTACCCTCATTCACCAAGTTCAGATATTTATGGTTCATCTGTGAAAACTGGAACTGGAACAAGCAGCAGCTGCTTCCAGGATTGAAACAATCATCAACTCTCACCTTCACTCAGTCACCACAGACTACCTGTATCAACTTATCACAGCTCATGGTAACATCCCATAATAACTCATGTTACCTGACACTCACTTTGGGTGAAACTACTCTCGTTTCACAAGTTGCTGCAGAAATAACAGGAACTAAGAACTGCAGCAGTTGAAACAGAAACTTTAGGTGAGAGCTGGATTGAAAATCCCCTGGATGAGAACAAGGAGACGTACAGACGGAGGTGCAGGAGCTCCACCATGAGAGCATGAGTAGTGACATAGGAACTGTAAAATATGTCATAAATAGTCAGACTGCTGCAACCTTGTGGTTCATGTTCTGACTCTACAGGACATTTGTAAAAAAGACTAAACTAAATCAAATTATCAGGGTTTCTAGTCAACCAAAGAAGGGAGATTTCAGAATTACAGGTTAGTTGGTTCAGACTGGTGTAGAATATTTAACATAGTTTGCTGCTTTAAGCTTTACAGATTTTACACAGATTCTTCAAATGTCTAAACAGACTTTAACTTTTTTTTCAAAGGTTTTAGCAGAGGTGAGACGTTTACTTCAAATGTTTCTAAAGAGTTGGAGCCAAATCATCATAAAACAGCAGTTGGTTTGGCAGCGGGCAGCATGTCCATCACCAATATCTTTATTCAGTCACATGCAAAGGGAACTTTGGGGGTTCCGAGTTCCCAGGGGACCAAGGACCTGGGGTCAAAAACACTACAGATCCCACCATGGAGGTGAGGACCATGATGAGACCCAGACTAAAACAGCCAGAGGTTTTGGGGTCAAACTTCACAACTGACTGGAGACCAGCAGAGAATCACCCCCACTAGACCCCAACTGGATCACTGGGATCAGTTCAGTTCAGGGTTCACGGTAAAAGTTTTTTTTAATTTACTTTTATACATTTAAAACTGCAACAGTTTCCGTAGTGTTGTGGTTTTCAGGTTCCTCTAACACATGAAAGGACCCTGGTCCAAGTCGCGGCGGAAACATGTTCTTCTGTCTTATTGTTGGGTCAAGAGTAGACGGGGACGACATTGATACAGTCATGTACGTTTGATGGCAGCTTCATCTGGCAGCTGAGCCACAAGTCTGGATCAGGACTGACCAGTCCAGGTGGGAACATACGAGCTGATTCACTGGTGGGTGGAGTCTGGTCCATCTCATCTGGATCACAACAGAACCAGAGGGGTGGAGGGTTTGTGCCATATTCAGGGACAACATACTCACCCACCAACTGTCATTTGGCTTTTTTCTTCATTTGAGTCAGTGTAATTCAAAATAAAGATAAAACAATCTTTCACACTTTATATCACCATTTACAAACCACCACAGATTGTTTTATTAATGATTTTACTCATTTACTTTCAGTTGTGTGCACTGACTTTGACTGTTTGACTTGAACATGCACGTAGATGACAAGCAGGCTGAAGACCTCACTGCTGTCCTTGAAATGTTTGGTCCAACTCAGCATGTGACTGAGTCACCACAGCAGGACCACAGTCCAGATGTGCTGAGTTCAGAGAGTGTGTTTATTTCAAACGTGGATGTGCTCCATGTTGCTTTATCTGATTCTTTCTGTGTTTTCTTTGACCTGGATGTTACTCCCAAACCAGCATTTGAGTCTGCAGTTGTCCAAGGAACACTCATGAATGACAGCACAGGGACACAGTTCATGGAAATGATCAGGTTTGAAATTACTCCGTGTTCTAATGTTGAAGATCTGTTAAACTCATACACATTAAGTGTTTTAAAGGTTTTAGAGATCATCGTCAGGGTCAGAATGGTGAAAAGTAGACAAAAGGTGCCATGGAGATTTGGAGATATTGGACTCCGACCTGAAGTTTAACAGCCACATTAAATCAATAACATCAGCAGATTTTCACCGTCTGAGAAACGTTGCCAGAATCAAAGAAACAGTGTCTGAACCAGATTTAGAAAGACTGATCCATGTGTTTGTCTCCAGCAGGTCAGACTACTGTAACGGCCTGCTGACTGGGTCTAAACAGCTGCAGGACATCCAGGATGGTCCTGCTCCAGTCCTGACTAGAACCAGGAAATACCGCCATATTAGTCCAGTCCTCCAGTATTAGTCCAGACCTCCAGTATCAGTATCAGTATCAGTACTAGTCCAGAACTCGAGTATTAGCCCAGACCTCTAGTATTAGTCCAGTCCTCCAGTATTAGTCCAGTCCTCCAGTACTAGTCCAGACCTCCAGTACAAGTCCAGTCCTCCAGCATTAGTCCAGTCCTCCAGTACTAGTCCAGAACTCGAGTATTAGCCCAGTCCTCCAGTATTAGTCCAGTCCTCCAGTATTACTGTAGTCCTCCAGTATCAGTCCAGACCTCTAGTATTAGTCCAGACCTCCAGTATTTGTCCAGTCCTCCAGTATTAGTCCAGACCTCCAGTACTAGTCCAGTCTTCCAGTATTAGTCCAGTCCTCCAGTACTAGTCCAGTCATCCAGTACTAGTCCAGTCCTCCAGTATTAGTCCAGTCCTCCAGTACTAGTCCAGACCTCCAGTATTAGTCCAGTCCTCCAGTATTAGTCTAGTCCTCCAGTATTAGTCCAGTCCTCCAGTACTAGTCCAGACCTCCAGTATTAGTCCAGTCCTCCAGTACTAGTCCAGTCCTCCAGTATTAGTCCAGTCCTCCAGTATTAGTCTAGTCCTCCAGTATTAGTCCAGACCTCCAGTTTTAGTCCAGACCTCCAGTATTAGTCCAGACCTCCAGTATTAGTCCAGACCTCCAGTATTAGTCCAGTCCTCCAGTACTAGTCCAGTCCTCCAGTATTAGTGCAGTCCTCCATATTAGTCCAGTCCTCCAGTACTAATCCCTCCTCCACGTTTGAAATAGGACTGTGTCCCTGCTGTGGTGACTCAGTCACATGCTGAGTTGGACCAAACATTTCAAGGACAGCAGGGAGGTCTTCAGCCTGCTTGACATGGGTGACATCTACATGCAGGCTGAAGTCACACAGTCAAAATCAGTGCACACAACTGAAAGTAAATGAGTCCAATCATCAATAAAACAACCTGTTGCTTTATTTGATTCTTTCTGTGTATTCTTTGACCTGGATGTTACTCCCATACCAGCATTTGAGTCTGCAGTTGTCCAAGGAACACTCATGAATGACAGCACAGGGACACAGTTCATGGAAATGATCAGGTTTGAAATTACTCCGTGTTCTAATGTTGAAGATCTGTAGAACTCGTACACATCAGGTGTTTTTTTTAGGTTTTGGAGACCATCGCTCCTGTCAGGGTCAGAATGGTGAAAAGTAGACAAAAGGTGCCGTGGAGAAAAGAAGACTCAGTCAGGACACAGAAACGGGAGTAGTAGTAGATTCATTGTGTCACTGCATAAACAGATCAGTGTGTGGATGCAAAACATTTTTCTCCAGTGAAACTCAGACAAAACTGAAATCATCGTCTGTGGTCCACACAAACACATAGAAGTGATGTCAGTTACCTGGAGACCGTCTCTGTTGAAAATCACAATCTGGTTATTAATCTAGGGGTAATATTGGACTCCGACCTGAAGTTTAACAGCTACATTAAATCAATAACATCAGCAGATTTTCACCGTCTGAGAAACGTTGCCAGAATCAAAGAAACAGTGTTGGAACCAGATTTAGAAAGACTGATCCATGTGTTTGTCTCCAGCAGGTCAGACTACTGTAACGGCCTGCTGACTGGGTCTAAACAGCTGCAGGACATCCAGGATGGTCCTGCTCCAGTCCTGACTAGAACCAGGAAAGACCACCATATTAGTTCAGTCCTCCAGTATTAGTCCAGACCTCCAGTATTAGTCCAGACCTCCACTATTAGTCCAGACCTCCAGTCTTAGTCCAGACCTCCAGTACAAGTCCAGTCCTCCAGCATTAGTCCAGTCCTCCAGTACTAGTCCAGACCTCCAGTATCAGTCCAGACCTCCAGTATTAGTCCAGACCTCCAGTACTTATCCAGTCCTCCAGTATCAGTCCAGACCTCCAGTATTAGTCCAGACATCCAGTACTAGTCCAGACCTCCAGTAAAAGTCCAGTCCTCCAGCATTAGTCCAGTCCTCCAGTACTAGTCCAGAACTCGAGTATTAGCCCAGATCTAGTATTAGTCCAGTCCTCCAGTATTAGTCCAGACCTCCAGTACTTATCCAGTCCTCCAGTATCAGTCCAGACCTCCAGTATTAGTCCAGACCTCCAATATTAGTCCAGACCTCCAATATTAGTCCAGACCTCCAGTATTAGTCCAGTACTCCAGTACTAGTCCAGTCCTCCAGTATTAGTCCAGACCTCCAGTATTAGTCCAGACCGCCAGTATTACTGCAGTCCTCCAGTACTAGTCCAGTCCTCCAGTGTTAGTCCAGTCCTCCAGTATTAGTCCAGACCTCCAGTTTTAGTCCAGACATCCAGTATTAGTCCAGACCTCCAGTATTAGTCCAGTCCTCCAGTACTAGTCCAGTTCTCCAGTACTAGTCCAGTCCTCCAGTATTAGTGCAGTCCTCCATATTAGTCTAGTTCTCCAATATTAGTGCAGTCCTCCAGTATTAGTGCAGTCCTCCATATTAGTCTAGTCCTCCAGTATTAGTCCAGACCTCCAGTATTAGTCCAGTCCTCCAGTATTAGTCCAGTCCTCCATATTAGTCCAGTCCTCCAGTATTAGTCCAGTCCTCCAGTATTAATCCAGTTATCCAGTATTAATCCAGTCCTCCAGTATTAGTGCAGTCCTCCATATTAGTCCAGTCCTCCAGTACTAGTCCAGTCCTCCATATTAGTCTAGTCCTCCAGTACTAGTCCAGTCCTCCAGTATTAGTCCAGTCCTCCAGTATTAGTCCAGTCCTCCAGTATTAGTGCAGTCCTCCAGTATTAGTCCAGTCCTCCAGTATTAGTGCAGTCCTCCATATTAGTCCAGTCCTCCAGTATTAGTCCAGTCCTCCAGTATTAGTGCAGTCCTCCATATTAGTCTAGTCCTCCAGTATTAGTCCAGTCCTCCAGTATTAATCCAGTTATCCAGTATTAATCCAGTCCTCCAGTACAAGTCCAGTCCTCCAGCATTAGTCCAGTCCTCCAGTACTACTCCAGACCTCCAGTATCAGTCCAGACCTCCAGTAATAGTCCAGACCTCCAGTACTTATCCAGTCCTCCAGTATCAGTCCAGACCTCCAGTATTAGTCCAGACCTCCAGTACAAGTCCAGACCTCCAGTAAAAGTCCAGTCCTCCAGCATTAGTCCAGTCCTCCAGTACTAGTCCAGAACTCGAGTATTAGCCCAGACCTCTAGTATTAGTCAAGTCCTCCAGTATTAGTCCAGACCTCCAGTACTTATCCAGTCCTCCAGTATCAGTCCAGACCTCCAGTATTAGTCCAGACCTCCAATATTAGTCCAGACCTCCAATATTAGTCCAGACCTCCAGTATTAGTCCAGTACTCCAGTACTAGTCCAGTCCTCCAGTATTAGTCCAGACCTCCAGTATTAGTCCAGACCGCCAGTATTACTGCAGTCCTCCAGTACTAGTCCAGTCCTCCAGTGTTAGTCCAGTCCTCCAGTATTAGTCCAGACCTCCAGTTTTAGTCCAGATATCCAGTATTAGTCCAGACCTCCAGTATTAGTCCAGTCCTCCAGTACTAGTCCAGTTCTCCAGTACTAGTCCAGTCCTCCAGTATTAGTGCAGTCCTCCATATTAGTCTAGTTCTCCAATATTAGTGCAGTCCTCCAGTATTAGTGCAGTCCTCCATATTAGTCTAGTCCTCCAGTATTAGTCCAGACCTCCAGTATTAGTCCAGTCCTCCAGTATTAGTCCAGTCCTCCGTATTAGTCCAGTCCTCCAGTATTAGTCCAGTCCTCCAGTATTAATCCAGTTATCCAGTATTAATCCAGTCCTCCAGTATTAGTGCAGTCCTCCATATTAGTCCAGTCCTCCAGTACTAGTCCAGTCCTCCATATTAGTCTAGTCCTCCAGTACTAGTCCAGTCCTCCAGTATTAGTCCAGTCCTCCAGTATTAGTCCAGTCCTCCAGTATTAGTGCAGTCCTCCAGTATTAGTCCAGTCCTCCAGTATTAGTGCAGTCCTCCATATTAGTCCAGTCCTCCAGTATTAGTCCAGTCCTCCAGTATTAGTGCAGTCCTCCATATTAGTCCAGTCCTCCAGTATTAATCCAGTCCTCCAGTATTAGTGCAGTCCTCCATATTAGTCCAGTCCTCCAGTACTAGTCCAGTCCTCCATATCAGTCTAGTCCTCCAGTACTAGTCCAGTCCTCCAGTATTAGTCCAGTCCTCCAGTATTAGTCCATTCCTCCAGTATTAGTCCAGTACTCCAGTATTAGTCCAGACCTCTAGTATTAGTCCAGACCTCCAGTATTAGTCCAGACCTCTAGTATTAGTCCAGTCCTCCAGTATTAGTCCAGTACTCCAGTATTAGTCCAGTCCTCCAGTATTAGTCCAGACCTCCAGTATTACTGTAGTCCTCCAGTATCAGTCCAGACCTCCAGTATTAGTCCAGTCCTCCAGTATCAGTCCAGACCTCCAGTATTAGTCCAGGCCTCCAGTATTAGTCCAGACCTCCAATATTAGTCCAGACCTCCCTTATTAGTCCAGACCTCCAGTATTAGTCCAGACCTCCAGTACTAGTCCAGTCCTCCAGTATTAGTCCAGACCGCCAGTATTAATCCAGACCTCCAGTACTAGTCCAGTCCTCCAGTATTAGTCCAGACCTCCAGTACTAGTCCAGTCTTCCAGTATTAGTCCAGTCCTCCAGTACTAGTCCAGTCATCCAGTACTAGTCCAGTCCTCCAGTATTAGTCCAGTCCTCCAGTACTAGTCCAGACCTCCAGTATTAGTCCAGTCCTCCAGTATTAGTCTAGTCCTCCAGTATTAGTCCAGTCCTCCAGTACTAGTCCAGACCTCCAGTATTAGTCCAGTCCTCCAGTACTAGTCCAGTCCTCCAGTATTAGTCCAGTCCTCCAGTATTAGTCTAGTCCTCCAGTATTAGTCCAGACCTCCAGTTTTAGTCCAGACCTCCAGTATTAGTCCAGACCTCCAGTACTAGTCCAGTACTCCAGTACTAATCCCTCCTCCACGTTTGAAATAGGACTGTGTCCCTGCTGTGGTGACTCAGTCACATGCTGAGTTGGAGCAAACATTTCAAGGACAGCAGGGAGGTCTTCAGCCTGCTTGTCATGGGTGACATCTACATGCAGGTTGAAGTCACAAAGTCAAAATCAGTGCACACAACTGAAAGTAAATGAGTCCAATCATCAATAAAACAACCTGTTGCTTTATTTGATTCTTTCTGTGTATTCTTTGACCTGGATGTTACTCCCAAACCAGCATTTGAGTCTGCAGTTGTCCAAGGAACACTCATGAATGACAGCACAGGGACACAGTTCATGGAAATGATCAGGTTTGAAATTACTCCGTGTTCTAATGTTGAAGATCTGTAGAACTCGTACACATCAGGTGTTTTTTTAGGTTTTAGAGATCATTGCTCCTGTCAGGGTCAGAATGGTGAAAAGTAGACAAAAGGTGCCGTGGAGAAAAGAAGACTCAGTCAGGACACAGAAACGGGAGTAGTAGTAGATTCATTGTGTCACTGCATAAACAGATAAGTGTGTGGATGCAAAACATTTTTCTCCAGTGAAACTCAGACAAAACTGAAATCATCGTCTGTGGTCCACACAAACACATAGAAGTGATGTCAGTTACCTGGAGACCGTCTCTGTTGAAAATCACAATCTGGTTATTAATCTAGGGGTAATATTGGACTCAGACCTGAAGTTTAACAGCCACATTAAATCAATAACATCAGCAGATTTTTACCGTCTGAGAAACGTTGCCAGAATCAAAGAAACAGTGTCTGAACCAGATTTAGAAAGACTGATCCATGTGTTTGTCTCCAGCAGGTCAGACTACTGTAACGGCCTGCTGACTGGGTCTAAACAGCTGCAGGACATCCAGGATGGTCCTGCTCCAGTCCTGACTAGAACCAGGAAAGACCACCATATTAGTTCAGTCCTCCAGTATTAGTCCAGACCTCCAGTATTAGTCCAGACCTCCACTATTAGTCCAGACCTCCAGTATTAGTCCAGACCTCCAGTACAAGTCCAGTCCTCCAGCATTAGTCTAGTCCTCCAGTACTAGTCCAGTCCTCCAGTATTAGTCCAGTCCTCCAGTATTAGTCCAGTCCTCCAGTATTAGTGCAGTCCTCCAGTATTAGTCCAGTCCTCCAGTATTAGTGCAGTCCTCCATATTAGTCCAGTCCTCCAGTATTAGTCCAGTCCTCCAGTATTAGTGCAGTCCTCCATATTAGTCCAGTCCTCCAGTATTAATCCAGTCCTCCAGTATTAGTGCAGTCCTCCATATTAGTCCAGTCCTCCAGTACTAGTCCAGTCCTCCATATTAGTCTAGTCCTCCAGTACTAGTCCAGTCCTCCAGTATTAGTCCAGTCCTCCAGTATTAGTCCATTCCTCCAGTATTAGTCCAGTACTCCAGTATTAGTCCAGACCTCTAGTATTAGTCCAGACCTCCAGTTTTAGTCCAGACCTCTAGTATTAGTCCAGTCCTCCAGTATTAGTCCAGTACTCCAGTATTAGTCCAGTCCTCCAGTATTAGTCCAGACCTCCAGTATTACTGTAGTCCTCCAGTATCAGTCCAGACCTCCAGTATTAGTCCAGTCCTCCAGTATCAGTCCAGACCTCCAGTATTAGTCCAGGCCTCCAGTATTAGTCCAGACCTCCAATATTAGTCCAGACCTCCCTTATTAGTCCAGACCTCCAGTATTAGTCCAGACCTCCAGTACTAGTCCAGTCCTCCAGTATTAGTCCAGACCGCCAGTATTAATCCAGACCTCCAGTACTAGTCCAGTCCTCCAGTATTAGTCCAGACCTCCAGTACTAGTCCAGTCTTCCAGTATTAGTCCAGTCCTCCAGTACTAGTCCAGTCATCCAGTACTAGTCCAGTCCTCCAGTATTAGTCCAGTCCTCCAGTACTAGTCCAGACCTCCAGTATTAGTCCAGTCCTCCAGTATTAGTCTAGTCCTCCAGTATTAGTCCAGTCCTCCAGTACTAGTCCAGACCTCCAGTATTAGTCCAGTCCTCCAGTACTAGTCCAGTCCTCCAGTATTAGTCCAGTCCTCCAGTATTAGTCTAGTCCTCCAGTATTAGTCCAGACCTCCAGTTTTAGTCCAGACCTCCAGTATTAGTCCAGACCTCCAGTACTAGTCCAGTACTCCAGTACTAATCCCTCCTCCACGTTTGAAATAGGACTGTGTCCCTGCTGTGGTGACTCAGTCACATGCTGAGTTGGAGCAAACATTTCAAGGACAGCAGGGAGGTCTTCAGCCTGCTTGACATGGGTGACATCTACATGCAGGTTGAAGTCACAAAGTCAAAATCAGTGCACACAACTGAAAGTAAATGAGTCCAATCATCAATAAAACAACCTGTTGCTTTATTTGATTCTTTCTGTGTATTCTTTGACCTGGATGTTACTCCCAAACCAGCATTTGAGTCTGCAGTTGTCCAAGGAACACTCATGAATGACAGCACAGGGACACAGTTCATGGAAATGATCAGGTTTGAAATTACTCCGTGTTCTAATGTTGAAGATCTGTAGAACTCGTACACATCAGGTGTTTTTTTAGGTTTTAGAGATCATTGCTCCTGTCAGGGTCAGAATGGTGAAAAGTAGACAAAAGGTGCCGTGGAGAAAAGAAGACTCAGTCAGGACACAGAAACGGGAGTAGTAGTAGATTCATTGTGTCACTGCATAAACAGATCAGTGTGTGGATGCAAAACATTTTTCTCCAGTGAAACTCAGACAAAACTGAAATCATCGTCTGTGGTCCACACAAACACATAGAAGTGATGTCAGTTACCTGGAGACCGTCTCTGTTGAAAATCACAATCTGGTTATTAATCTAGGGGTAATATTGGACTCAGACCTGAAGTTTAACAGCCACAATAAATCAATAACATCAGCAGATTTTTACCGTCTGAGAAACGTTGCCAGAATCAAAGAAACAGTGTCTGAACCAGATTTAGAAAGACTGATCCATGTGTTTGTCTCCAGCAGGTCAGACTACTGTAACGGCCTGCTGACTGGGTCTAAACAGCTGCAGGACATCCAGGATGGTCCTGCTCCAGTCCTGACTAGAACCAGGAAAGACCACCATATTAGTTCAGTCCTCCAGTATTAGTCCAGACCTCCAGTATTAGTCCAGACCTCCACTATTAGTCCAGACCTCCAGTATTAGTCCAGACCTCCAGTACAAGTCCAGTCCTCCAGCATTAGTCCAGTCCTCCAGTACTAGTCCAGACCTCCAGTATCAGTCCAGACCTCCAGTATTAGTCCAGACCTCCAGTACTTATCCAGTCCTCCAGTATCAGTCCATACCTCTAGTATTAGTCCAGACCTCCAGTACTAGTCCAGTCCTCCAGTATTAGTGCAGTCCTCCATATTAGTCTAGTTCTCCAATATTAGCGCAGTCCTCCAGTATTAGTGCAGTCCTCCATATTAGTCTAGTCCTCCAGTATTAGTCCAGTCCTGCAGTATTAATTCAGTTATCCAGTATTAATCCAGTCCTCCAGTACAAGTCCAGTCCTCCAGCATTAGTCCAGTCCTCCAGTACTAGTCCAGACCTCCAGTATCAGTCCAGACCTCCAGTATTAGTCCAGACCTCCAGTACTTATCCAGTCCTCCAGTATCAGTCCAGACCTCCAGTATTAGTCCAGACCTCCAGTACTAGTCCAGAACTCGAGTATTAGCCCAGACCTCTAGTATTAGTCCAGTCCTCCAGTATTAGTCCAGACCTCCAGTACTTATCCAGTCCTCCAGTATCAGTCCAGACCTCCAGTATTAGTCCAGACCTCCAATATTAGTCCAGACCTCCAATATTAGTCCAGACCTCCAGTATTAGTCCAGTACTCCAGTACTAGTCCAGTCCTCCAGTATTAGTCCAGACCTCCAGTATTAGTCCAGACCGCCAGTATTACTGCAGTCCTCCAGTACTAGTCCAGTCCTCCAGTGTTAGTCCAGTCCTCCAGTATTAGTCCAGACCTCCAGTTTTAGTCCAGATTTCCAGTATTAGTCCAGACCTCCAGTATTAGTCCAGTCCTCCAGTACTAGTCCAGTTCTCCAGTACTAGTCCAGTCCTCCAGTATTAGTGCAGTCCTCCATATTAGTCTAGTTCTCCAATATTAGTGCAGTCCTCCAGTATTAATCCAGTCCTCCAGTATTAGTCCAGACCTCCACTATTAGTCCAGACCTCCAGTATTAGTCCAGACCTCCAGTACAAGTCCAGTCCTCCAGCATTAGTCCAGTCCTCCAGTACTAGTCCAGACCTCCAGTATCAGTCCAGACCTCCAGTATTAGTCCAGACCTCCAGTACTTATCCAGTCCTCCAGTATCAGTCCATACCTCTAGTATTAGTCCAGACCTCCAGTACTAGTCCAGTCCTCCAGTATTAGTGCAGTCCTCCATATTAGTCTAGTTCTCCAATATTAGCGCAGTCCTCCAGTATTAGTGCAGTCCTCCATATTAGTCTAGTCCTCCAGTATTAGTCCAGACGTCCAGTATTAGTCCAGTCCTCCAGTATTAGTCCAGTCCTCCATATTAGTCCAGTCCTCCAGTATTAGTCCAGTCCTCCAGTATTAATCCAGTTATCCAGTATTAATCCAGTCCTCCAGTATTAGTGCAGTCCTCCATATTAGTCCAGTCCTCCAGTACTAGTCCAGTCCTCCATATTAGTCTAGTCCTCCAGTACTAGTCCAGTCCTCCAGTATTAGTCCAGTCCTCCAGTATTAGTCCAGTCCTCCAGTATTAGTGCAGTCCTCCAGTATTAGTCCAGTCCTCCAGTATTAGTGCAGTCCTCCATATTAGTCCAGTCCTCCAGTATTAGTCCAGTCCTCCAGTATTAGTGCAGTCCTCCATATTAGTCTAGTCCTCCAGTATTAGTCCAGTCCTGCAGTATTAATTCAGTTATCCAGTATTAATCCAGTCCTCCAGTACAAGTCCAGTCCTCCAGCATTAGTCCAGTCCTCCAGTACTAGTCCAGACCTCCAGTATCAGTCCAGACCTCCAGTATTAGTCCAGACCTCCAGTACTTATCCAGTCCTCCAGTATCAGTCCAGACCTCCAGTATTAGTCCAGACCTCCAGTACTAGTCCAGACCTCCAGTAAAAGTCCAGTCCTTCAGCATTAGTCCAGTCCTCCAGTACTAGTCCAGAAGTCGAGTATTAGCCCAGACCTCTAGTATTTGTCCAGTCCTCCAGTATTAGTCCAGACCTCCAGTACTTATCCAGTCCTCCAGTATCAGTCCAGACCTCCAGTATTAGTCCAGACCTCCAATATTAGTCCAGACCTCCAATATTAGTCCAGACCTCCAGTATTAGTCCAGTACTCCAGTACTAGTCCAGTCCTCCAGTATTAGTCCAGACCTCCAGTATTAGTCCAGACCGCCAGTATTACTGCAGTCCTCCAGTACTAGTCCAGTCCTCCAGTGTTAGTCCAGTCCTCCAGTATTAGTCCAGACCTCCAGTTTTAGTCCAGATATCCAGTATTAGTCCAGACCTCCAGTATTAGTCCAGTCCTCCAGTACTAGTCCAGTTCTCCAGTACTAGTCCAGTCCTCCAGTATTAGTGCAGTCCTCCATATTAGTCTAGTTCTCCAATATTAGTGCAGTCCTCCAGTATTAGTGCAGTCCTCCATATTAGTCCAGTCCTCCAGTATTAGTCCAGTCCTCCGTATTAGTCCAGTCCTCCAGTATTAGTGCAGTCCTCCATATTAGTCCAGTCCTCCAGTATTAGTGCAGTCCTCCATATTAGTCTAGTTCTCCAATATTAGTGCAGTCCTCCAGTATTAGTGCAGTCCTCCATATTAGTCCAGTCCTCCAGTATTAGTCCAGTCCTCCAGTACTAGTCCAGTTCTCCAGTACTAGTCCAGTCCTCCAGTATTAGTGCAGTCCTCCATATTAGTCCAGTCCTCCAGTATTAGTCCAGTCCTCCGTATTAGTCCAGTCCTCCAGTATTAGTCCAGTCCTACAGTATTAATCCAGTTATCCAGTATTAATCCAGTCCTCCAATATTAGTGCAGTCCTCCATATTAGTCCAGTCCTCCAGTACTAGTCCAGTCCTCCATATTAGTCTAGTCCTCCAGTACTAGTCCAGTCCTCCAGTATTAGTCCAGTCCTCCAGTATTAGTCCAGTCCTCCAGTATTAGTGCAGTCCTCCAGTATTAGTCCAGTCCTCCAGTATTAGTGCAGTCCTCCAGTATTAGTCCAGTCCTCCAGTATTAGTGCAGTCCTCCATATTAGTCCAGTCCTCAGTATTAATCCAGTCCTCCAGTATTAGTGCAGTCCTCCATATTAGTCCAGTCCTCCAGTACTTGTCCAGTTCTCCATATTAGTCTAGTCCTCCAGTACTAGGCCAGTCCTCTAGTATTAGTCCAGTCCTCCAGTATTAGTCCAGTCCTCCAGTATTAGTGCAGTCCTCCAGTATTAGTCCATTCCTCCAGTATTAGTGCAGTCCTCCATATTAGTCTAGTCCTCCAGTATTAGTCCAGTCCTCCAGTATTAATCCAGTTATCCAGTATTAATCCAGTCCTCCAGTATTAGTGCAGTCCTCCATATTAGTCCAGTCCTCCAGTATTAGTCCAGTCCTCCAGTATTTATCCAGTTATCCAGTATTAATCCAGTCCTCCAGTACTACTCCAGTCCTCCAGTATTAGTCCAGTCCTCCAGTATTAGTCCAGTCCTCCAGTATTAGTCCAGACCTCCAGTACTAGTCCAGTTCTCCAGTACTAATCCCTCCTCCACGTTTGAAATAGGATTGTGGTCCTGCTGTGGTGACTCAGTAGCATGCTGAGTTGGAGCAAACATTTCAAGGACAGCAGGGAGGTCTTCAGCCTGCTTGACATGGGTGACATTCACATGCAGGTTGAAGTCACACAGTCAAAATCAGTGCACACAACTGAGCAGCAGTTGCTGAAGAAGCTTCTCAATGCTGCAGCCGGACCAGAGTAAAGACTGGTTCAGGAAGGATGATGTGACATAAATGATACACACAGAAGCATCGTTGATCAAGTTCTTCTAAGATGAAACTGTGCTGTGGATTATCTGTTCTGTTCACCTGTAAACTGGTCAGTCCTGATCCAGAGTTCCAGCTTGGTCCACTTAGGCCAGGAACCTTTTACATGTGAGACAAACATAAGAACCACAACACTACAGAACTGTGCAGAAGGTTCTTGATCATCATTCAATTCATTCACTCACTTATCTTTTCTGCCTATGTACTCTTATACAAAAACCTCTGGACGGGGTATGTACACATGTATATAAATGCAGGTTCAAACATTTGTACTAATAGTTTTTATGGCCTTGGTCCTTCAGAAAGTTTTAGTGGAGCCATTGTGAGAGAAATATTATATTCACGTAGTACTAGTTTGAATCACGTATCCTACTGATCCGTTTAAACATTGTCTGAACTTAATCCAACCCTAAGTGAACATGCTTTAAGTACAACCCTGTTCTTTATATTTTGACTGTGTATCCTGTGTTAAATTTATGTCAAAGATAACAGACTTTCTGTTTCTCACGCTCTTAAAATTTGCACTTTGACAAAGTACCTACTTTCCTCCTCTTAAGTATGATAAGCAGTAAGGGGGTCTTGCAGAAGTATTTCATGTGAGACAAGCTCTGCCATTTGGGCAGCTATTCAGCTGTAACTCATGTTATGTTTTGTGGTTTAGATCATATAAAAACCTGTTTCTTCTTCATCACGGCAGAACTCTCCTAGGTAGACTTCTCTGCACGTCTGATCAACGTGTATCTTGTAAATAAACCTTTGTGTTAAACTTGAAACTGTTTACTCTCTCATTTAAATTCCAGTAAATTTCCACCACACCATTAAAGTTTAAGGATTGAAGCTGTATGATCTCAGTGCTCTGTTACAGCGCATTCAAAAATACATCAGTATGAATGTATATATTCAATGACCATCCATAACTGAAATCCTCTTGGACTTCATGCTGGTAGAAGATCTGGTCCCAGTGGTCAAAGGGGCAAGACGGCATCCTCCAAAGTCAGAGACTGTGTTGTTGAGTCACATCCAGGTGAGATAGCAGAGTGGGGCAGCGGAAGCGTGCTGGGCCCATAACCCAGAGGATGGACCGAAACCATCCTTTGCTACTTAATAACCAGTTACTAAGTCTGATTTGAACAGAATTATTGTAGTCAGTGTCAGACTTATGAACATATTATGAATGTATTATTACATGATTGTCTTTAAGTCGTAATTCTCTGCTGTCTGTATTTACAAGATTGTGGTGCCAGGATTAAGACGGACAGGATGTCAGAGCCAAATGGGCCTATAGCGTGTCTGTTTCTACACCTGATTTCATTTGCATACAACATGTCATGTAACTGCTTTGTTCCCCTGTGAATAAAAGAAACCGCAGCAAAGGGGGAAGACAGGAATGGCCAGGAATCACCATGGGTGATACACCTTGGTTTTGGGCTTTCTCCCCTTTGCAAAGGTTTGATCAAGACTGCTTTCTGAAAACTGGAACTGGAACAAGCAGCAGCTGCTTCCAGGATTGAAACACTCATCAACACTCACCTTCACTCAGTCACCACAGACTACCTGTATCAACTTATCAGTGCTCATGGAAACATCCCATAATAACTCATGTTACCTGACACTCACTTTGGGTGAAACTGCTCTCGTTTCACAAGTTGCTGCAGAAATAACAGGAACTAAGAACTGCAGCAGTTGAAACAGAAACTTTAGGTGAGAGCTGGATTGAAAATCCCCTGGATGAGAACAAGGAGACGTACAGACGGAGGTGCAGGAGCTCCACCATGAGAGCATGAGTAGTGAGACAGGAACTGTAAAATATGTCATAAATAGTCAGACTGCTGCAACCTTGTGCTTCATGTTCTGACTCTACAGGACATTTGTAAAAAAGACTAAACTAAATCAAATTATCAGGGTTTCTAGTCAACCAAAGAAGGGAGATCTCAGAATTACAGGTTAGTTGGTTCAGACTGGTGTAGAATATTTAACATAGTTTGCTGCTTTAAGCTTTACAGATTTTACACAGATTCTTCAAATGTCTAAACAGAATTTAACTTTTTTTTTCAAAGGTTTTACTTCAAATGTTTCTAAAGAGTTGGAGCCAAATCATCAAAAAACAGCAGCTGGTTTGGCAGTGGGCAGCATGTCCATCACCAATATCTTTATTCAGTCATATGCAAAGGGAACTTTGGGGGTTCCGAGTTCCCAGGGGACCAAGGACCTGGGGTCAAAAACACTACAGATCCCACCATGGAGGTGAGGACCGTGATGAGACCCAGACTAAAACAGCCAGAGGTTTTGGGGTCAAACTTCACAACTGATTGGAGACCACCAGAGAATCACCCCCACTAGACCCCAACTGGATCACTGGGATCAGTTCAGTTCAGGGTTCACGGTAAAAGTTTTTTTTAATTTACTTTTATACATTTAAAACTGCAACAGTTTCCGTAGTGTTGTGGTTTTCAGGTTCCTCTAACACATGAAAGGACCCTGGTCCAAGTCGTGGCGGAAACATGTTCTTCTGTCTTATTGTTGGGTCAAGAGTAGACGGGGACGACATTGATACAGTCATGTACGTTTGAAGGCAGCTTCATCTGGCAGCTGAGCCACAAGTCTGGATCAGGACTGACCAGTTCAGGTGGGAACATACGAGCTGATTCACTGGTGGGTGGAGTCTGGTCCTTCTCATCTGGATCACAACAGAACCAGAGGGCTGGAGGGTTTGTGTCATATTCAGGGACAACATACTCACCCACCAACTGTCATTTGGCTTTTTTCTTCATTTGAGTCTGTGTAATTCAAAATAAAGATAAAACAATCTTTCACACTTTATATCACAATTTACAAACCACCACAGATTGTTTTATTGATGATTGGACTCATTTACTTTCAGTTGTGTGCACTGACTTTGACTGTTTGACATGAACATACACGTAGATGACAAGCAGGCTGAAGACCTCACTGCTGTCCTTGAAATGTTTGGTCCAACTCAGCATGTGACTGAGTCACCACAGCAGGACCACAGTCCAGATGTGCTGAGTTCAGAGAGTGTTTTTATTTCAAACGTGGATGTGCTCCATGTTGCTTTATCTGATTCTTTGTGTGTTTTCTTTGACCTGGATGTTACTCCCAAACCAGCATTTGAGTTTACAGTTGTCCAAGGAACACTCATGAATGAAAGCACAGGGACACAGTTCATGGAAATGATCAGGTTTGAAATTACTCCGTCTTCTAATGTTGAAGATCTGTTGAACTCATACACATCAGGTGTTTTAAAGGTTTTAGAGATCATCGTCAGGGTCAGAATGGTGAAAAGTAGACAAAAGGTGCCATGGAGATTTGGAGATATTGGACTCCGACCTGAAGTTTAACAGCCACATTAAATCAATAACATCAGCAGCTTTTCACCGTCTGAGAAACGTTGCCAGAATTAAAGAAACAGTGTCTGAACCAGATTTAGAAAGACTGATCCATGTGTTTGTCTCCAGCAGGTCAGACTACTGTAACGTCCTGCTGACTGGGTCTAAACAGCTGCAGGACATCCAGGATGGTCCTGCTCCAGTCCTGACTAGAACCAGGAAATACCGCCATATTAGTCCAGACCTCCAGTATTAGTCCAGACCTCTAGTATTAGTCCAGTCCTCCAGTATTAGTCCAGACCTCCAGTACTTATCCAGTCCTCCAGTATTAGTCCAGACCTCTAGTATTAGTCCAGAACTCTAGTATTAGTCCAGTCCTCCAGTATTAGTCCAGACCTCCAGTACTTATCCAGTCCTCCAGTATTAGTCCAGACCTCCAGTATTAGTCCAGAACTCTAGTATTAGTCCAGTCCTCCAGTATTAACCCAGTCCTCCAGTATTAGTCCAGTCCTCCAGTACTAGTCCAGACCTCCAGTATTAGTCCAGTCCTCAAGTATTAGTCCAGACCTCCAGTATTAATCCAGTTCTCCAGTACTAATCCCTCTTCCACGTTTGAAATAGGACTGTGGCCCTGCTTTGGGTGACTCAGCCACATGCCTAGTTGGAGCAAACATTTCAAGGACAGCAGGGAGGTCTTCAGCCTTCTTGACATTGGTGACATCTACATGCAGGTTGAAGTCACACATTCAAAATCAGTGCACACAACTGAAAGTAAATGAGTCCAATCATCAATAAAACAACCCTTGGCTTTATCTGATTCTTTCTGTGTTTTTTTTTTGACCTGGATGTTACTCCCAAACCAGCATTTGAGTCTGCAGTTGTCCAAGGAACACTCATGAATGACAGCACAGGGACACAGTTCATGGAAATGATCAGGTTTGAAATTACTCCGTCTTCTAATGTTGAAGATCTGTTGAACTCATACACATCAGGTGTTTTATAGGTTTTGGAGAACATCGCTCCTGTCAGGGTCAGAATGGTGAAAAGTAGACAAAAGGTGCCGTGGAGAAAAGAAGACTCAGTCAGGACACAGAAACGGAGTAGTAGTAGATTCATTGTGTCACTGCATAAACAGATCAGTGTGTGGATGCAAAACATTTTTCTCCAGTGAAACTCAGACAAAACTGAAATCATAGTCTGTGGTCCACACAAACACATAGAAGTGATGTCAGTTACCTGGAGACCGTCTCTGTTGAACCTCACAATCTGGTTATTAATCTAGGGGTAATATTGGACTCAGACCTGAAGTTTAACAGCCACAAAAAATCAATAACATCAGCAGATTTTTACCGTCTGAGAAACGTTGCCAGAATCAAAGAAACAGTGTTGGAACCAGATTTAGAAAGACTGATCCATGTGTTTGTCTCCAGCAGGTCAGACTACTGTAACGGCCTGCTGACTGGGTCTAAACAGCTGCAGGACATCCAGGACTCTAGTATTAGTCCAGTCCTCCAGTATTAGTCCAGACCTCCAGTACTTATCCAGACCTCCAGTACAAGTCCAGTCCTCCAGCATTAGTCCAGTCCTGCAGTACTAGTCCAGAACTCGAGTATTAGCCCAGACCTCTAGTATTAGTCCAGTCCTCCAGTATTAGTCCAGACCTCCAGTATTAGTCCAGACCTCTAGTATTAGTCCAGTCCTCCAGTACTAGTCCAGACTTCCAGTACAAGTCCAGTCCTCCAGCATTAGTCCAGTCCTCCAGTACTAGTCCAGAACTCGAGTATTAGCCCAGACCTCTAGTATTAGTCCAGTCCTCCAGTATTAGTCCAGACCTCCAGTACTTATCCAGTCCTCCAGTATCAGTCCAGACCTCCAGTATTAGTCCAGACCTCCAATATTAGTCCAGACCTCCAGTATTAGTCCAGTACTCCAGTACTAGTCCAGTCCTCCAGTATTAGTCCAGTCCTCCAGTATTAGTCCAGTCCTCCAGTATTAGTCCAGACCTCCAGTTTTAGTCCAGACATCCAGTATTAGTCCAGACCTCCAGTATTAGTCCAGTCCTCCAGTACTAGTCCAGTCCTCCATATTAGTCTAGTTCTCCAGTATTAGTGCAGTCCTCCAGTATTAGTGCAGTCCTCCATATTAGTCCAGACCTCCAGTACAAGTCCAGTCCTCCAGCATTAGTCCAGTCCTCCAGTATTAGTCCAGAACTCGAGTATTAGCCCAGACCTCTAGTATTAGTCCAGTCCTCCAGTATTAGTCCAGACCTCCAGTACTTATCCAGTCCTCCAGTATCAGTCCAGACCTCCAGTATTAGTCCAGACCTCCAATATTAGTCCAGACCTCCAGTATTAGTCCAGTACTCCAGTACTAGTCCAGTCCTCCAGTATTAGTCCAGTCCTCCAGTATTAGTCCAGTCCTCCAGTATTAGTCCAGACCTCCAGTTTTAGACCAGACATCCAGTATTAGTCCAGACCTCCAGTACTAGTCCAGTCCTCCATATTAGTCTAGTTCTCCAGTATTAGTGCAGTCCTCCAGTATTAGTGCAGTCCTCCATATTAGTCCAGACCTCCAGTACTAGTCCAGACCTCCAGTACTAGTCCAGTCCTCCATATTAGTCTAGTCCTCATGTACTAGTCCAGTCCTCCAGTATTAGTCCAGTCCTCTAGTATTAGTCCAGTCCTCCATATTAGTCTAGTCCTCCAGTACTAGTCCAGTCCTCCAGTATTAGTGCAGTCCTCCTTATTAGTCTAGTCCTCCAGTATTAGTGCAGTCCTCCATATTAGTCTAGTCCTCCAGTACTAGTCCAGACCTCCAGTACTAGTCCAGTCCTCCAGTATTAGTCCAGTCCTCCATATTAGTCTAGTCCTCCAGTATTAGTCCAGACCTCCAGTACTAGTCCAGTCCTCCAGTATTAGTGCAGTCCTCCATATTAGTCTAGTCCTCCAGTATTAGTCCAGACCTCCAGTACTAGTCCAGACCTCCAGTACTAGTCCAGTCCTCCAGTATTAGTCCAGTCCTCCATATTAGTCCAGTCCTCCCTATTAGTCCAGTCCTCCAGTATTAGTCCAGACCTCCAGTATTAGTCCAGTCCTCCCTATTAGTCCAGTCCTCCCTATTAGTCCAGTCCTCCAGTATTAGTCCAGACCTCCAGTACTAGTCCAGACCTCCAGTACTAGTCCAGTCCTCCAGTATTAGTCCAGTCCTCCATATTAGTCCAGTCCTCCCTATTAGTCCAGTCCTCCAGTATTAGTCCAGACCTCCAGTATTAGTCCAGTCCTCCATATTAGTCCAGTCCTCCCTATTAGTCCAGTCCTCCAGTATTAGTCCAGACCTCCAGTATTAGTCCAGTCCTCCGTATTAGTCCAGTCCTCCAGTATTAGTGCAGTCCTCCATATTAGTCTAGTCCTCCAGTGTTAGTGCAGTCCTCCATATATGTCTAGTCCTCCAGTATTAGTCCAGTCCTCCAGTATTAATCCAGTTATCCAGTATTAATCCACTCCTCCAGTATTAGTGCAGTCCTCCATATTAGTCCAGTCCTCCAGTATTAGTCCAGTCCTCCAGTATTAATCCAGTCCTCCAGTATTAGTCCAGACCTCCAGTACTAGTCCAGTTCTCCAGTACTAATCCCTCCTCCACATTTGAAATAGGATTGTGGTCCTGCTATGGTGACTCAGTCGCATGCTGAGTTGGAGCAAACATTTCAAGGACAGCAGGGAGGTCTTCAGCCTGCTTGACATGGGTGACATTCACATGCAGGTTGAAGTCACACAGTCAAAATCAGTGCACACAACTGAAAGTAAATGAGTCCAATCATCAATAAAACAACCTGTGGTTGTTTGTAAATAGTGATATAAAGTGTAAAAGATTGTTTTATCTTTATTTTGAATGACACTGTCCCAAATGAAGAAAAAAGCCAAATGACAGTTGGTGGGTGAGCATGTTGTCCCTGAATATGGCACAAACCCTCCACCCCTCTGGTTCTGCTGTGATTCAGATGAGGTGGACTAGACTGAACCCACCACTGAATCAGCTCTATATGTCTTATCTATGTCGTATCTTCTCCCCATTTTTACTGGGTCTCATCTTTTAATAGTGGTGTTAGATTTATACTTAGAATGGTTTTTAAATCGGAGGAAGCGTAGTCCCAAAAGGCGCACGGAACACCACCATTCGCTTCACGTGTCTAACCGTTTTTCCCCACTCAGCGACACACCCGCTGAGAAACCGACCTTGGTGATTGGCGACTCTATTTTGAGGCATGTGAGGCCGACTCCAGCGACCATAGTTAGGTGCATCCCGGGGGCCAGAGCGGGCGACGTCGAAGCAAACTTGAAGCTGCTGGCAAAGGGTAATCGTAAATACAGTAAAGTTATCATCCATGTCGGCGCTAATGACACCCGGCTATGCCAGTCGGAGGTCACTAAAATCAATATTGTCTCGGTGTGTAACTACGCCAAAACCATGTCGGACTCCGTAGTTTTCTCTGGTCCCCTCCCCAATCTGACCGGTGATGACATGTTTAGCCGCATGTTGTCGCTCCGTCGCTGGTTGTCTCGGTGGTGTTCAGAAAACGACGTGGCCTTTATTGACAATTGGAAGACGTTTTGGGGAAAGCCTGGTCTGCTTAGAAGAGACGGCATTCATCCCACCCGGGATGGTGCAGCTCTTATCTCTAGAAATCTGGCTGATATTATTAGATCCTCCCCCTGACAATCCAGGGTCCAGGCCGGGGTGCAGAGCTGCAGTCTTACACGCTTCTCTGCTGCTTCTCGAGGACTATCGCCTGCCAATAAAAAGGTAGAAGTAAATGATGTAATTGGAGATTCTAACGAGGTGCCAAGTAAAATAGATTTAGTATCGATTCCCCGTCCTCCAAATCTTCACCAAGCGCGACGTAATAGAGGCGTTAACCAAAATAACCTCGTAAAAATAAAAACAAATACGCATTTAGTGCGAACTAAAGACCAAACAATTAGATGCGGATTACTAAATATACGATCTTTAAGCTCCAAGTCTCTATTAGTAAACGATCTAATTACTGAGACCCGGAGTGACATTTTCTGCCTAACAGAAACGTGGCTCCAAGAGGAAGAGTTTGTTAGTTTAAATGAATCGACGCCGTCTGGTTACTTTAATTATCATATTCCTCGAATCACAGGTCGAGGTGGAGGAGTAGCGGCGATCTACGACTCCAGTCTTACAATAAAATCCAAACCTAAATGCGATTATAATACATTTGAAAGCCTCACGCTTAGCTTAAAACTGCCGAGCTGGAAATCAGAGAAGCCAGTCTTGTTGGTTGTAGTTTACCGGCCTCCTGCTGGAGCTTATCTGGAGTTTCTGTCTGAGTTCTCAGATTTCTTATCTAGTTTATTGATCAGTACAGATAAAGTCATCATAGTGGGCGACTTTAACATTCATATGGATGTTGACAACGACAGTCTTAAGTTGGCTTTTGATTCTCTTCTAGAATCGATGGGGATTTTACAAAAAGTTAACGAACCAACGCATTGTCTTAATCATACTCTTGATCTGGTCCTCGTCTACGGTGTAGAACTTGATAATCTGTTAGTGTCACATGTAAACTCCCTCCTATCCGACCACTATTTAATAACGTTTGAATTCAACATTGTCAACGTTACGCATAATAGGAGGAATTACTTTAGCAGGTGTCTATCCGATAAAGCTATCACTAAATTTAGGGAGGCCGTTGCTCTTCATCTTCTTACAGAGGAACATAGTGAAGCAGTTGAGGGCTGTGACCTCGGTTCTACCTCTGCAGACGTTGATTTCCTTGTTGGTAGCACTGCAGATGTGTTGCATACAGCTTTAGATGTAGTTGCTCCTTTGAGAAAGAGGGTCTCTAACCATAGGAGCTTAACTCCCTGGTTTAACTCACATATTCGTATGTTAAAACAGAAAGTGCGTAAAATGGAAAGAAAGTGGTACTCTAGTAGGTCTGTAGATATTTATTATGCATGGAAAGATAGTCTAATAGTGTATAAAAAAGCGCTTCGCAAAGCTAGAACAGCCTATTATTCAGTGTTAATAGAGGATAATAAAAATAACCCACGTTTTCTGTTCAGCACTGTAGCCAGGCTGACAAAGAGCCACAACTCTGTTGAGCCGTGCATCCCTGCAGCTCTCAGTAGTGAAGACTTTATGAGCTTCTTTAGCATTAAAATTGTCAGAATTAGAGAGGAAATCGGCCAGGCCCTCCCGGCAGTGGCTGTGGGAATTTCTTCAACCTCGGCGACCCCCTTATGCTCCGACCTGACTCTAGACTGTTTTGTTCCTGTTGACCTCTCTGAGCTGACCTCAGTCGTCAATGGATCTAAATCATCCACGTGTCTGTTAGACCCAATCCCTACTCGACTACTCAAAAATGTTTTCTCTCTGATTGGACCGACAATACTGAAACAGATCAACTTGTCCCTAGTCTTAGGATATGTACCACAGGCTTTTAAAGTCGCAGTAATCAAACCATTACTTAAAAAACCCTCTCTTGACCCAGACATTTTAGCTAACTATAGACCAATTTCCAACCTTCCATTTATCTCTAAAATTCTGGAAAGGGTAGTTGCAAGCCAGCTGTGTGAGCATTTGTATAGAAATGATCTATTTGAAATTTTTCAGTCAGGGTTCAGAATGCATCATAGCACAGAAACAGCACTGGTTCGAGTCTCGAATGACCTTCTTATGGCCTCAGATAATGGGTTAGTGTCCATACTGGTTCTGCTGGACCTCAGCGCTGCTTTTGATACTATAGATCACAGCATTTTACTGCAGAGGCTAGAGTATGTTGTTGGGATTAAAGGGACAGCTCTAGATTGGTTTAAATCATATCTGTCTGATAGATTCCAGTTTGTTCATGTTCATGAGGTTTCTTCCGTACAGACGAGGGTCTGTTATGGTGTCCCGCAGGGTTCAGTGCTAGGGCCAATCCTGTTCAGTTTATACATGCAGCCCTTGGGAAGTATTATCCGGAACCACGGCATTAATTTTCATTGTTATGCTGATGATACGCAGCTGTATCTGTCTATGAAGCCAGATGAAACAGAACCATTAGACAAACTTCAGATGTGTATTAAGGACATCAAGGACTGGATGTCCAGAAATTTTTTGTTATTAAATTCTGATAAAACAGAGGTTGTTGTTTGTGGTCCCAAACAGCTTAGGAAGGGATTAGATGGTCTTGCGATGGCCTCCAGTAAAACTGTGCGAAACCTTGGCGTTATATTCGATCAGGATTTGTCATTTAAACAGCATATTAATCAGGTTTGTAAAACTGCGTTTTTCCACCTCCGTAATATCGCAAAGATTAGGAGCATCCTCTCGCAGAGTGATGCCGAAAAACTAATTCATGCGTTCGTATCTTCTAGACTAGATTACTGTAACGTGTTGTTGGCTGGATGTCCAAGTAATTCTCTTAACAGCCTCCAGCTGATCCAAAATGCAGCAGCGCGAGTGCTGACAGGAATCAACAAGAGAGACCACGTCTCTCCAGTTTTAGCTTCCCTCCATTGGCTCCCTGTAAAATTTAGAATCCAATTCAAAATTTTATTACTGGCATATAAAGTCCAAAATGGCCTAGCGCCGCGATATTTGCAAGACCTGATAGTACCGTACGTTCCTAATAGAGCTCTCCGTTCTCAGAGTGCAGGTTTACTCGTAGTTCCTAGTGTATCGAAATGTAGATTTGGAGGACGGGCTTTCTGTTATCAGGCACCATCACTCTGGAACCAACTTCCAGTTTGGGTTAAGGAGGCTGATACCACCTCCACCTTTAAAACTAAACTTAAAACATTTCTGTTTAATAAAGCATATAGTTAGTGTACATTTAGTACCTTAATGTGTCAGGGCCAGTAGTCAAAGCTGCAGCTACAGGACCAGATTAGAGCAGCTTATTTTAAACATAGCTTCGGTGTAGATATGCTGTTATAGGCCTATGCTGCAGGGGGGCACCAACATGATCCACTGAGTGGTGCCTTTCACCTTCTCTGTTTCTCTTTGCCTTCTCTGTCTCTTCTTCACCTCAACCCTCATTTATTAACAATATCCCATAAACTTAATTGTGGTCCATTGTTCTGGTAGTTTTTTGTGCTTGTCTGGCCCTTCTTTTCCTCTTCTTTGCATGTCCTGCGGACCAGAGCCTCAGGAGCTGCTTGCTGACCTGCAGTTCCACCTCTGACCATCCCAGTGTCTGCCTTCACCTGTCTGTGTGGATGTCTGTTGGATGTTTGCTGACACCCCGACCTGCAGTCCTCATCCCCTTGTATCACCGTCTATCCATATATCACCCATATTCACAGAAGTCTAATTGGACTACCAAGGACAGTTACTATTGTATCCTATCTTGTACCTTTGACGGTGTCTCTATGTCTCTATTCTTTCTTATTTCCTGCTCTACCCGGCTGGCCTTCGGCAGGAGGGTCCCCCCTCATGAGCCAGGTCCTGCTCAAGGTTTCTTCCCTCTTAAAGGGGAGTTTTTCCTTGCCACTGTTTGGCTTAAGGTTTTTCTTCCACTAGGGGAGTTTTTACCTGCCGCTGTTTATGTAATAATTGCTCGGGGGTCATGTTCCGGGTCTCTGGAAAGCGCCTAGAGACAACTTGTGTTGTAATAGACGCTATATAAATAAAATTGAATTGAAAATTGAATTAAATATTTCATCCTTTGAAAAAAGCAGCAATCTTTGCATCTTACTACATTTTCAGTTTTCAGATTGGCTCTTGCACACTGGAGTTCATTCAAAGAAAAACTCAAATGTACATTTGTACTAGATTACTGCTACACCTCTATACATCCATGTGCACTCACGCACAGTTATGTAGGAAGTGTGTTTTTACAAAGAGTCACCACATTTTGTTTCTTATACTTAACTATTATGTTTGCAGTCTCATACACAA
>JABWDQ010000320.1:0-28512 GCA_014839995.1 Xenentodon cancila
CCTCCAGAACCAGGCCTCCAGAACACATGAGCACATCAATGGACACCACCAGCTGACCACTGTGGGGTCCAGGTGTGATACGATCTAGTCTGCAGCAGCTGACCATGTAGACAGACGAGCTGACTGCAAACCAGGGACCAACAAGCTTCCCTCATGTTGCATCCCTGTGACGAGACATCAAACCACCTGGACCAGATGTAACATGTGAAAAGTTAGAAGACGATAGTTTGACAGAAACACGACCACCATGGCATCACTGTTCAGTCCTTCTGTGTCCTGAAACGTCCTGAGACGAGACATCCTCATCAGCAGAGACGAGGACTGCAGGTCAGGATGTCAGCAAGTCTCCAACAGAGACGTCTACACAGACAGGTGGAGGTAACACTGGGATGGTCAGAGGTGGGACTGCAGGTCAGGATGTCAGCAGGTCTCCAACAGAGACATCTACACAGGCAGGTGGAGGTAACACTGGGATGGTCAGAGGTGGGACTGCAGGTCAGCATGCAGCTCCTGAGGTTCTGGCCTGCAAACATGTACAGAAGAGAAAAAGAGGAGACAGACCAGCACAACAAACTACAAGAACAATGGAGAACAATTATAAAAACATTAAGAGATTAGTCTGGATCATCATTTTCATCAGTAACACAAAGGAAAAAGTCAGACGTTTCTCATTTAGCCCAGTTATTTCACAACCTGAATGAGCTGCACCACAGATGAACTACTTTTTAAAAGAAACGTGGAAGTGGAAAAACAGAAATAATGGTAAAAATAAAATGAAATAATAGCAAGTGTGCAATCAGAAAATAAATTATATCACATATACCTGAACTACGATCTCAGTATCTCAGAGAAGTCTTCTTCTCTGGCATCTGTCCTGCGGTCTTCTTTTCTTCCGTCTCCATCTTCTTCTCCTCCACCTCCTCCCCACTGCCCCAGACATCCGCAGTCCTGGTCCCAAGTCCAGACACAAGTACACGTTTTTTTTTTAAATTATTTATTACGTTATTATTTATTGAATTAAATATTAATTAATTAAAGCAATACAGACGTGTGTTAGTTACTGTGTACAACCTGCACGTCCGAGTTGAATTCAGATGCAATAACATAAAATGGCCACTAGATGGAGCCCTAAGACCACAAATGAATTAACATCCATCTGTTTTGAGGTCAAAAACTGAATCTCAAAAAGTAAACAGGCAACGGACTGCAAAGACAATGAAGTTAAAATTCAAGCGTAACTACAAAGTTATACAGTAAATACATGTATAAGAAATAAACTAATGGGCTGAACTAAGGGCGCCCATTGTAAACCACAGACCACGAGTTAGCATTAGCAACGAGCTAACTTATTACAATACAAAGTGGCATTCTTGGGAAGCAAAAGAACGAATAAACAAACATAACTCCAGTAAACACAGTACTTGTGTGGCAAATACGCGCACAGAATTTATACATACACAAACAAAGGTATAAGATAATCCTTCACAAACGTCCAGACTGTAGGCCACACCTCGTTACCTCGTTAAAACCGAAAAGCATTCTGGGTAATGTGGTCTTTACACTGCAGGTAAGTAGGCTAACTAAATTATTTTATAAGAGTGTAAAGACAGATTTAGTCTTATTCGGCTTTAGTCTGATTACTGGTAGTATTTTAATCATGATTTAATCATTATCTGGATTTTTCAATTCTATATTTTTGTGATTAATAATAATCTTGAGATTTATTTTTCCCCATTTATTTTATATTAAATCCAGAGTACAACAACCAGGAGACAAGAACATTGTTGTAACCCTGAAATGAAGAAACACAATATATATATATATATATATATATATATATATATATGGTTGATATAGATTATGTAGGAGTATTAGTTGCTAATCATAATTGACGAGTGGATAGTTCACCTGGGCCTTGACCGATCCAGAAACGTCTTCATGGATCTTGTGATACCCATGTTTTATGTCATATGTCCTTTCTTCTCCTCTGCATTTATCTGAACTTGGGACAGGCTCAGAAACACACATGGCTTGTGAATCTCTCAGGCTGCATTAGAAGGATTTCATTTCTTTTCTTTGTTTTTTTTTGGTAATAGTTAACAAAGTTTTACGCAGGACTCGGATCTCAACTGGGCGTGATTGCAGCCAGAAAAAAATACACTAGTCAGACACACCAGCTCCCAAAAAAATCATCTTTGATAACTCAAAGTAAAGGGACTGGAGATAAGTGGGATATTTAAGCTTTAAAGCTTGTGAATTCCCATTTTGACATTAATCATACACACTTTAGCTTAAGTATTTTTAATTATATAAAGTTGTTATTTTATATATACATAACCCATCTAGAGGGTTTTTGTATAGGATTATGCAGGTATAGAAAATAAGTGAGTGAATGAATTGAATCACGATCAAGAACCTTCTGCACAGTTTCTGTTGTGGTTTATATGTTTTTCTCACATGTAAAAGGGATCTGGTATATATATATATATATATATATATATATATATATATATATATATATATATATATATATATATATATATATATATATATATATATATATATATATATATATATATATATATATGGCGACCTGTCCTAAGTGTACCCTTTCCTTTTGCCTGCTATGTGTTGGGTTAGGCATCGACAGACCCCTGTGACCCTGAGAAGGAGTAACCAGGTATAGATAATGGATGTTTTGGTGAAGCATCGATTCATACATCATCACAGGAAGAGAGGGTTTGTGGCACCACAAGCAGCAGTCCTGGTGAGGTCACAGATGCTGTGTCCCAGGAATCGTCCTTGTGAAGGAAGGAAGTCTCTGATTGGCTTCCGCTCTTTTAGGCAGTAATCGTCTGGCCTCAGCAGAGACGACCCAGAATGGGTTTTATGCCCCACAAATGTGACTTGTTGCTGCACAAACTGGAGTCCTGACAAACTGGCTTCATGGTCCTCTGCAGCCGGGTCTTTTAAAAGTGTTATTGTGTCGGCCTCACACTGTCTCACACTGTCTCACACTGTCTCACACTGTCTCACTCTGTCTCACACAGCCTCACACAGCCTCACACAGCCTCACTCTGCCTCACTCTGCCTCACTCTGCCTCACTCTGCCTCACTCTGCCTCACTCTGCCTCACTCTGCCTCACTCTGCCTCACACAGCCTCACACAGCCTCACACTGTCTCACACTGTCTCACACTCCCTCACACTCCCTCACACATCATGTGTCCCGCAGGAATGCAGTACCAGGAGTCAACACCAGAGGGCCCAGACGTCTTCTCAAAGCAGCATTACAGAGGGTAGTTGACTCACAGTAACCTTGACGCAGAAGAGCGAAAGTCCAAGTTCACCTTTAAAATGAAAAGCAAACCAAAAGTGACTATCAGAAACAGAGACACACTGAAAAAGTGTTTGCAAGGTCCACTACAGAAAACCATGGTGCAGGATTAGGAATTTGAGCCACAATCGAGAACGAGGCACAGAAGGTTTTCTGAAACAACCGATCAGGTCTTGGAAGAACCTCCACTCTGTCGGTTGGTTTTCATCACGTGCTTTTTCACAACAAATAGAGGTGTGGGGACGGGAGAGTCAAAGACTTATTAGAATGACAGGTTTTCAGTTATAATGATGTGAAAAACGTCCCATGATCAATTTCTTAAAAACATTACAACATGGGGTGTTTTATATTTTATAATATTCAAATGGATCAATTGTTTATAAAATGTCTGGAGTTGTTCACCTTTTCACAACTCTGTAATCATCCTCCCCTCTGCTTGTCTCATTTTTAACCTCTCCCTCTGGAAATTCAGAGTTTAAAACAAAGTGTAATCAACTATTACAGGGTTGCCACCTGTGTCTGACAAACAAACACCTGGACATGACGATGACGTGACAAACCACGGCCCATCTGTATGATCAAAAATGTCTTCTAGACATCAGACCTACAACAGAATGGTCTTTTGCAGATTGTATGCACTGATTATTTGAAACATCAGGTGTTCTCATGAGAGGAAGCAGCTTCCCTGACTCCTTGGATGGCCTACTGGTGTGTGCTTTGCTTGTGCTGGCCTTGTCTACTCCTCGGGTAAACACAGAAGTTGAGGGACGACATTAGAGTTTCCTTTATCATACTTGAGCATCACTCAGCCTCTTACACTTCATGGATCTGTCCGATAGGATATCTGGATGCAGTCATGTACTTACCTGCTCTTCCATGTATATGTCGTGTTTCCGTTTGCTGCAGCTATCAGGGACCTCTGTTCTTCAGTAAAGGTCTTGTATTCAGACTCCCGTCTTTTTACTGATGTTTAATTAACACCGTGGAAAAAAGCAGACAGACAAATATAAATAAAATGAGCTTCTACAGTAATCAGGAAAACAGTATTGCTTAACATTATAAGGTCCACAAACTCCCCTCGTACATTTTAAATCAATTTAGTACTTTAGGGACTGCAGGTCAGGATGTCAGCAGACTGCAGGTCAGGACGTCAGCAGACTGCAGGTCAGGATGTCAGCAGACTGCAGGTCAGGATGTCAGCAGACTGCAGGTCGGGATGTCAGCAGACTGCAGGTCAGGATGTCAGCAGGTCTCCACCAGACATCTACACAGACAGGTGGAGGTAACACTGGGATGGTCAGAGGTGGGACTGCAGGTCAGGATGTCAGCAGGTCTCCAACAGACATCTACACAGACAGGTGGAGGTAACACTGGGATGGTCAGAGGTGGGACTGCAGGTCAGGATGTCGAGCTCTACACGATCCCCACTAACGAATCAAAAATCACTGACTGTAGTGACTTCTGGAAGGTTCCTAATGTGATGCAGAATCTGAGAAGCCCATTACTTCATATATATTTAATGACTCTGAAAATAACACCAAACATCATCTCTCGTTTCACATCATCAAAAAGATAAGGAATACATGTTTCTTACATTAAAAAATGTTCAACCTTTAAACATTAAAAACCTTTAAAGAAAACAAAAGACATGTGGAGGCAGCACGGTGGCTTAGTGATCAGCACTGTTGCCTCACAGCAAGAAGGTTCCTGGTTCGATTCCCGGCCTGGTGGGTCTTTCTGTGTGGAGTTTGCATGTTCTCCCCGTGCTTGCGTGAGTTCCCTCCGGGTACTCCGGCTTCCTCCCACAGTCCAAAAACATGCAGGGTAGGTTCACTGATACGTCTAAATGGCCCGTAGGTGTGAATGTGAGTGTGATTGGTTGTCTGTCTTTGAACGTGGCCCTGCGATGGACTGGCGACCTGTCCTTTCTCCTACTATGCGTCGGGATAAGTTCCGACAGACCGCTGTGACCCGGAGACGGAGTAAGCGGGAATAGACGATGGATGGATGGAAAAGACATGCGCTGTTGCCAAACAAAGAAACATGTTTACACACAACTGCACTGGGTTTTTGTTCAACTCTTGGCTCCGTTTTCAGAAGATTTCTGGTCTGTTTTCATGGCAAACTAAGACTGGCGATGTCGTGTCACTGCGACTCCCTCTCCCCCAGGAAATCACTGCAATCATGTCTCCATGGGAGAAATGGCTGTGAGGAGCAGAAGGAAGACACACTCGGGGAGCCTTCACCCATAATGCTCCCTGAAGCACGTGGTCACCAGACCTACTCAGTTTGAGGGAGCATCGTTTCAGCATGTCCTCGAGGGTTTTCAAGGCTGTCCTCAGAGGCCAGACATCAGACGGAGTTATAGAGCAGTGTGCTGGTTTTCCCAATGCATCTATGCAGGTTCCTCATTGTCAGGTCCTTCTATGAAACAAGTCTGACAGGACAACGTTTCGACACTTAAACGCCCACCTACCACACACGAGCACAGAAGGCTGGAGGAAACGAGGGATCAGATTAGGAGTTATCCTGCAGCTCTTTGGCCTTGGTCAGAATTTTGGAAACATCTGTAGTAGAGTAATCCTGAAAGGGAAAGGCACGTAAGGTAAAATATAAAAACAAGTGGGAGTCACTGGGAACCAAGCAGATTCACAGCAACTGAAACCCCCTCAGGTACTTACAGGGCAGAAACAAAAGAAGGAATAACAATAATAATACATAAACTATATGGTTACATCAGGTTTGCTCCTTGGACTGTTAGATAACATTGGCAGCATGTGTGAATGTTCCACTGTGCAGTCCAGATGACCTACCTGCAGTAATCTCATATTCACTGTAAAGTCTCCTGCCAGTAAGTCGTCCCTGATGAGTCTGCAAAAAGAAGTCGATGGAAACCAGGAGTTACACGAGTTACACGCAGGAGAGCTGCAGGATTGTGGGAGAACAGTCTGAAAGCCTCACGCCAGCACGCCACAGCAGACCACGATGAGGAAGTTGGAGCGGTCCTGGTCTGAGAACAGGGTGTCCCAGGTGCGGATGACGTCTGGGAGGAGGAACTCCTGTGATAACAACAGGGTCAGCCAGCGGAACGTGAAATACTGGGGCTCGATGTTCTGCTCTTCCTGTGTGGACAGAAAAGATGAAGAAACACAAAAGCAATGATCCATCCATCAACGCAGCGATTCCTGACTCATAGTCAGATCTACAAAGCACATTGACAGTATCTCTGTACACCACCTCCATGGAGACAGAGCAAAAACATCAAACTTTAGACAAGTGCGTATCATTTCTCCAGACTAGGCAGGGCTGCAGTGGAGATCACGGCACAGTGGAGATTCCCACCACTATTTCTTCTTCATCATTTTCAAGTTGGGTAGAACGACAGTTTGCTGCAGTCTACAAACCAACTGACGCTCAACATTTATCAGCTCCAACTTGTGCAAAATATACTATATTTGCTTTGAGCTACATACAGGGAGTAAACAAGAGGAAAGTGGGCATTGTATAAAAAAGTAGCTGCACTGCCTCCTGGCTGATGGGAGTGTATTTACAGAGCGACACAAACAATAAGACACTGGCGTTATCCAGCGGCGTCAAAAACAGTTTAACCTGCACACCTACAGGGAGGCTCATGAGCTACTGCACAAGATTTAACCCAAAACTGAAATATCTTTCACAGTTGATTCATTTCATGGATGCTTTCCATAACACTTATAAATAATATACAATATATAAATAGATAAAGACAAGGCTTTGACTGTACCAACTTCCGATAGAGACCAGGGTCTTTCTCTTTGAGCATGAGGTACACGCTCTCCATCCTGCAGGTGATGCCGCACTGACAGTCGTCCAGACTCTTGATGAAGTTGTCCCTGTTCTCCGACATCAGGTTGGTGAAACAGAAGAAGGTTTCTGCTTCAGCGTGTTCTGTACAACACAACATTTACCACACCACAGTCACTCTTAAATCCTTACACTTATTTCTTTCCAGACAGTATAAACACAAGCATTTCATGAACTCTGTAGATGCTGATGGGAGTGTCCCGGCCCCCCCCCTCCCCCCCGACCAGCTGACACTTCCAGCTGGTGAAGGGGGGAGGGGGGCACTTCCACTACACAGAGCACAGCCTGATAAAAGGACCACGACACTTATAACTTCATGTGACTGCTTCATGTGACTGATCAGACACGCATTTGTCAACAAAACACCACCAGAAATTACAAATAAAATGATAAACAGGTTAATTCATGCCGGTGTATTTTTATTTGTTTCAATGGTTCGAGGTAACAAAGGTGGTTCCAGATGTCTCTGCAACATTTGTTCAGAACACGTCACTTTTCACCACTTTGCCTCGTCTTTGTCATCGTCTCTGGGTTGAACGTTGGACTCCATCTTTCTGTGCACTGCGGTTTTCCTTCCTCACGGTGGCGTCACCTCCTGCTTTACTCCCTCATTAGCTTTAGTTGGATGCAGTGTCGCCCACAGCTCCAAATATTTAGCCTGCAAGTCGTGTGTCTGCCTTCGGAGATGGTTGGTGACACGTCAGCAGGCCTGTCGAGTGCTGAATGAAGAACACCTACTGCAACGATTTGCTGTGAACCAAAACCTTTTGTCAGTGAGCTTGGTCATTTGCAAATCAGCCTTAAAGCAGCACAGAGGAGGTTTTTTTCCCCACAGCCAAACTTTTAGGACCCTTAAAGCCTAACAAAATATCAAAGTCCCCTGAGACTCAAGATCCACAGAAAACATTGTGTTGTCCTGCTCCTCCTCTCCTCTCCACTGGTGCAGGACAACACTAAAGTCTCTTTTGCACCAAGCCCCCCAGATAACCTACATAACTGTTTAAACTTTAAATGCAACAGTGCAATCAACATCTTTGTTTCAGGGGTTTGACGGGGGGACGATGTTTCAGGGGTTTGACGGGGGGACCCATGTTTCAGGGGTTTGACGGGGGGACCCATGTTTCAGGGGTTTGACGGGGGACGATGTTTCAGAGGTTTGACGGGGGGACCGATGTTTCAGGGGTTTGACGGGGGACCCATGTTTCAGGGGTTTGACGGGGGACCGATGTTTCAGGGGTTTTACGGGGGGGACCCATGTTTCAGGGGTTTTACGGGGGACCCATGTTTCAGGGGTTTTACGGGGGGGACCCATGTTTCAGGGGTTTTACGGGGGACCCATGTTTCAGGGGTTTTACGGGGGGGACCCATGTTTCAGGGGTTTTACGGGGGGGACCCATGTTTCAGGGGTTTGACGGGGGACCCATGTTTCAGGGGTTTGACGGGGGGCCCATGTTTCAGGGGTTTTACGGGGGACCATGTTTCAGGGGTTTGACTGGGTGACCGATGTTTCAGGGGTTTGACTGGGTGACGATGTTTCAGGGGTTTGACGGGGGGACCCATGTTTCAGGGGTTTGACGGGGGGACCCATGTTTCAGGGGTTTGACGGGGGGACCCATGTTTCAGAGGTTTGACGGGGGGACCCATGTTTCAGAGGTTTGACGGGGGGACCCATGTTTCAGGGGTTTGACGGGGGACCCATGTTTCAGAGGTTTTACGGGGGACCGATGTCTCAGAGGTTTGACGGGGGACCCATGTTTCAGGGGTTTGACGGGGGGCCCATGTTTCAGGGGTTTGACGGGGGGACCGATGTTTCAGAGGTTTGACGGGGGGACCGATGTTTCAGAGGTTTGACGGGGGACCCATGTTTCAGGGGTTTGACGGGGGACCCATGTTTCAGGGGTTTGACGGGGGACCCATGTTTCAGGGGTTTGACGGGGGGACCATGTTTCAGGGGTTTGACGGGGGACCCATGTTTCAGGGGTTTGACGGGGGACCCATGTTTCAGGGGTTTTACGGGGGACCCATGTTTCAGAGGTTTGACGGGGGGACCCATGTTTCAGAGGTTTGACGGGGGGACCCATGTTTCAGGGGTTTGACGGGGGACCCATGTTTCAGAGGTTTTACGGGGGACCGATGTTTCAGAGGTTTAATGGGGGGACCGATGTTTCAGAGGTTTGACGGGGGACCGATGTTTCAGAGGTTTGACGGGGGACCGATGTTTCAGAGGTTTAATGGGGGGCCCAGGTTTCAGAGGTTTGACGGGGGGCCCAGGTTTCAGAGGTTTTACGGGGGACCATGTTTCAGGGGTTTTCAGTGCAGCCACAAAAAGAACATCAGTGTAAACTGGCACATCTGCACGGAGAAGCAGAGAGAAGGCAAGAAAGCAACCACGGCAGATCCATCAAACACACGTCCATTCTGACTTACGTTGGTGACGCCGCTGCGGTTGCGGTTTACTGGTTGTGCTTTCAGGGTGGTTCGCTCCACTGGACGGCGAAGCGTCTCGTAATCATTCTGAGGGTCCAGGACGAGCTGGCATGGATATTCTGTAGGACCTGGAAGAACGCCATGTCTGGGCACCACCGTCTGAACATGTATAAACAAGCCGTCATGTTCCAGCTGATGTGTTAGATGATTTATGAAAGGTCATGTAATGTGCTGACGTGTCTGATATTATCCTTTCAGATTGGAAGAATTCAGCAAATATTCATTTTATACTGTTTACAAATGTTTTCTAGTCACAGATTATGAAAACTAAATAAACAGACCCAGAATGGCTTTTTGAGAGTCCTACCTGACATCTTTGTAAACCTGCAGTAAAATGTTGTAGGTGTCTGGTTACACACACACAAACACACACACACACACACACACACACACACACACACACACACACACCACACACACACACACACACACACGCACACACGCACACACGCACACACGCACACACGCACACACGCACACACGCACACACGTAAAGACAGATAACAAAAACATTAAATAAATCAACTACAGATACATTATTTAGTTTCACTCTCACACCAGATTACTTTGAAAGTGCCGGCTCAGATTTAAATGTAGAAAATATGCGGCTTCTCAACCAAAACTGCACTTGTTTGGTTCACATTTGAAATCATTTTCAGAAATTCTGACCAAATATAAGTTAAGTGAACCTAAAATATTAGATGGATCTAGCAGGAATTATGACATTTGCATACATTTCTTTCTAAATAGATTTCTTCACCATCTCTGTGAGGTTCTCTGTGCTCTGATTGGGTCACACCAAAAGGCTGATTTCCTCTTTTTGAAGCCCTTCTGAGGTGGACAACTTCTACTTAGAGTCAGGTGTGTTGATGCAGGGAAACATCTAAACCATGGAGGACCGGGGCTCTGGAGGACCGGGGCTCCGGAAAACCAATTTCCAGAATCCTTTTCTGTACTTTATTGGTTGAGGTTTTGCTGCATTCCCGTCGCTACCATGTTTGGGAGCTGTAAAAGTACTGAGCATCTGTCCGGTAATGCTGCTCCGTCTCATTGGCTATTCAGGGAGCTCTGAAAACAAACAACAAAAAAAACACGCCTGATGTTTGATATTTGAGACTGGAGAGGCTCCATCTGAACCAGCCGCAGCAAACCATCACTTTGACAACACACACTTGAGGATTATTTGGAAAACGAATCTGTCGAGCTGGAAATCTTCTAGTGTAGCCAGCAAAAAGAAAGAAGAAGCTAGAACGTTGAACACGAGGAAATTAGTACTTCATTCAATATCTATTAAATAAACAGTGAACATGATTTTTCTTAATTGTAAATTCAAATTATTTTATCTAAATATATGTATTGAGAGCTTGATTATATGTGATAAGGGAAGCATCCAAGGTGCTTCACTGGAGCTGCATCTGTAGTTGAAAAGTTATTTAAATGTTCTCACACTGTAAAGGTTTATAGTGCAAATGTCAGTTGATTCAGTCAAACAGGATCTAGTCTAACTGATGAACTTCATCAGACAATGTTTCAGGTGTCCAGTAATGCAAGTTGGTGTTAGAGCTCATATAAACACAGCTGATGGGATGTTATTATTATCTGCAATAACATAAAATGGCCACTAGATGGAGACCTAAGACCACAAATGAATTAAGCTCCATCTGCTCATCGTAAACTGAATTGCAGCAGGTTGAAACTAAACAGACAACGGACTGAAAGACAGTGGAGTTAACATTCAAGCTACAGAGTTGCAGTTACAGTAAACCTTTGCATAAGAAATACACAAATGGGCTGAACTAAGGACGCCCGTTGTAAACTACAGACCACAATAAGCATTAGCAATGAGCTAACTTATTACAATACAAAGTGGCATTCTTGGAAAGCAAAAGGACGATTAAACAAACAAAACTCCAGCAAACACAGTACTTGTGTGGCAAAACCACGCACAGGATTCATACATACGGAAACGAAGATATAAAATGCTCCTCCGCCACATACAAATACTGTAGGCCACACCCACATACAATAGGGCACACACACTTACAGTAGGCCACGCCTCGTTAATCTGCAGCTGCTTGCTGCAAAACTACAACCGAGATGCGTTCTGGGTAATGTGGTCTTTACTCTGCGGGTAACTCGGGGACTTTTAGCAGTTCATAAATGGAAACTAAACTGAACAAGAAATTAAATGTAAAAGAAACTATTAGATAAGACTGTAAGGCGGATTTTGTCTTATTCTGCTTTAGTCTGTTGCTGGTAGCATACTGTTATATTTGTTTCACTTATGACGCTGTTATTATTATTATTTTATAAAATGTATGTAAATTATATATTACTACAATATATAATTCCGACACACCATCTCTGGAAAAATCCTCTTTTATAACTCAAAGTGAACGGACTGGAGATAAGTGGGTAATTTAAGCTTTATAGGACAAAAGCAGTTTTTCAGATTGACAATAAATTTAAAAGGTTGTTTTCAAACGGAAAAAAAAATAAACCAATAATTTTGTATAGTGTTTCTATACTTTCTGTATGTTGTTCAAGTTATCGGGTACAACGTCTAATATTCAACCTTTATGACTTAATCAGGTTAGAAATAAGGATAGTGGACGTCACGATCTACTTACTGAAATTAAATCAAACATCATTTTGTAATAAATTCCTGACTGTGTAAAGTGAAACCTGTTACCTTGACTTTTATTTTTATTAATAATAATTATTATTTCACAGGTCCGTCTTACAGGTGGTCAGATTCTTTTTTCTTTCAGTGGTATTTTTCTAACATCACAACACAATATGCCTTTGTTTTTTAAAACTTACTGTTATATTTGTTTCACTTATGACACTGTTATTATTATTATTTTATAAAATGTATGTAAATTATATATTACTACAATATATAATTCCAACACACCAGCTCCGGGAAAATCCTCTTTTTTAACTCAAAGTGAACGGACTGGAGATAAGTGGGATATTTAAGCTTTATAGCTCGTGAATTCTTATTTTGACACAAATCCTACACACTTTAGCTGAGTATTTGTAATTATATAAAGTTCATATTTTATTTATATATATAGTTATATAAAGTATTTCATGGTGCGAGGTTTATTTGGTCAGTTTGATGCTGGTGTTGGATCAGTATTTGATATTATTGTGATATGAATGTGGACACCGGAGCGTTCATGTTCATAACTGTATGTGACTTGAGTGTTTTTAGAGCCAGAAGCCGTCAGATTTGTTACATTTCACTGTGATCACATGATTGAAACATGCTCCTCTCCTGCCTGGCAGTTCCCAGCTTAGTATCTTTTTCCATCTCAATCTGGCCTCTCTGACTTTATATTTAAAACATCTAACATGTGCCGTCCCTCTGATGTACTCATTCCTGATCCTGTCCGTCCTCGTCACTCCCAAAGAGAACCTCAACATTTTCATTTCTGCTGCCTCCAGCTCTGCCTCCTGTCTCTTCCTCAGTGCCACAGTCTCCAAACCATCCAACATCGCTGGTCTCACCACTGTCTCGTAGACCTTTCCTTTCATTCTTGTTGTTACTCTTTTATCACACTAAAAAAAAATGAAGGTGATTTCCAAGATGGTCTGTTAGAACAATTAATCTGGATAAAATCCAAAAATGAAAACTTGGAGTAAGCAGGTCACAATGCTGCACAGAAGAACCAGAGAAGTGGCTGTTGTACTGCAGAGTCACTTGGATATGATTGTTGGGAATAATGGTGGGAACACTGAACCCAGGTGGGAGAAGTCATTTCAAATGAATTGTTCTTAAAGATGATGTTTGTCTGAATGTTCCTAGTGGAGAAGTTTGAATCCAAAACTATCGTGTCAGAAGTGGGAATTGAACCCACGCCTCCAGTGGAGACTGCGACCTGAACGCAGCGCCTTAGACCGCTCGGCCATCCTGACTGTATATAGAACCCCCACAGGTTTCACTAGAACCACCTGCCCAGCACAAACCTGAGGAAAGCCCAGTTATGTGTCTTGAAGAGAAACATGAGTGTACACGCTGAGAAAGCGATCCGGTTCCAGTCAACTGGAACTGGATCTTTGGGAGCGAGAAGTCTCTGGTTAAATTCCCGGACGAGCCCCAGGACTTTGTGTGGTTTGACCAGGATGACTGATTGTAGTAAAACACAACATAAATAAATGCTGTAAACCCACGTGTACACTTACTAATCCTTCATTCCAAGACATCATGTGAAATGGAAGTTTGTTCATCTTTAAAGGGGTTTCATAATCTGTCATTTGGGGACATCTCATATATTTCATTTATTCAGTTTAACCGTTTGTAGGCTCTGCAAAGTGACTTAATTCCTATTCACACATTCACACCCTCTTATTTTAGACTCTGTGTGTACAATATGTAGCACAACGTCACAGGGAACACACTGATTTTCAGGCGGCCTTCAACTATTCACAACTCATCTTCATATAGTTGATCTAAACTACACTGTTAGAAAGGATCTGGATTTTAGTTTGAAGGAATGTTGTCAAGCTGGGAGAAGTCACTGCCCATGTTTATATATGATTGAAGGCCTTCTGTGATGTCTCAACACTGACATGCAGTTGTTTTAAAGCAAGGCTGGTTGGAGTTGGACAATAGTGAGGTGACAAGTGACAAAAAGGTAAACTGTTGTCGTAGCAACCAGACACAAACATGCAGCAAAGGTGAGAAAATGAGGAACAGCAGTAAAATGAGATGGATTTCAATTCTGGGACTCTTATAAACCACTTCCTGGTGTAAAACCTCTCTAATTGACCACTGCAGCAAGTAAATGACTCCAGTCTACAGGACCGCCATGGCAGGTGGAAGAAATAAGTGCTCACAACTTGTCTGTATTTTACTTTAACAGGTTCAAAACTCATTTTTGGGAGTTTGGGATCACTGCTCAGAGAGAATAGGAAAACACTTTTTGTAAAACTCATTTTGACAGGTGCCCTTTGACCCCTGACCCCAGTTACTTTGAGCTGATCCAGCAATTCTACGTAAACTTTACGTATATGTAAACGTATACGTAAACTTTACGTAAACGTAAACTTTAGGTAAACTTTACGTATACGTAAACTTTACTCAGCAATTCTACGTAAACTCTACGTAAAAGTTACGTTAATGTAAAGTTTACGTAAACGTAAACTTTACGCAAACTTTACGCAAACGCAAACTTTACGCAAACGCAAACTTTACGCAAACGCAAACTTTACGCAAACGCAAACTTTACGCAAACTTTACGTATACGTAAACTTTACGTTAACGTAAACTTTCAATGTCAATGTAAAGTTTACGTAAACTTTTCTCAGCAATTCTACGTAAACGTAAACTCTACGTAAACGTAAACTCTACGTAAACGTAAACTCTACGTAAACTCTACATAAACGTAAACTTTACGCAAACGTAAACTTTACGCAAACTTTACGCAAACGCAAACTTTACGTAAACTTTAAATGTCAATGTAAAGTTTACGTAAACTTTAAATGTCAATGTAAAGTTTACGTAAACTTTAAATGTCAATGTAAAGTTTACGTAAACTTTAAAAGTCAATGTAAAGTTTACGTAAACTTTAAAAGTCAATGTAAAGTTTACGTAAACTTTAAAAGTCAATGTAAAGTTTACGTAAACTTTAAAAGTCAATGTAAAGTTTACGTAAACTTTAAAAGTAAATGTAAAGTTTACATAAACTTTAAAAGTAAATGTAAAGTTTACGTAAACTTTAAAAGTAAATGTAAAGTTTACGTAAACTTTAAAAGTAAATGTTAAGTTTATGTAAACCCCCTCAGAGGAAACATGACGAGTTTAGCAAAACTGAGGAAGCTTTACGACTATTTTTCTTTTTGAAAAACCGAGAGACAAACTATGGACGCTACTCTGGCTAGTCAGGTGGTTTCTGCATCCAGGCGGGACTTGCCGCTCATTTGGAAAACACCTATTTCACTCACCAAGATTGTTGAGCAGCAAAAAGAGGCATCCAAAACTCCCAAGAAACAGATAAAGTATCTCTTCTGTCTACAAGCTCCCCCCAAAGGAGAACTTCAAAGAGAGTGGTTTTTTGACGAGGGCGGACGATCCGGACATTCCTGCTATGTCTTTGTGTACGAGCAGGGGGAGCTATGGATGTACCAGAGAGACGGTGCGGATCCATCCGGATGCTTGTTGATGTCGGCGGCATTAACTTCCAACGACTGGTCCGTGCTCAGACTGACGATGCTGGCTCAGGACAACTCGGAAGAAGTAGAAGAAGAAGCAGAAAATGACACTGTACCATCGAGGGCAAAGCCATCAAAAATGCACGAAGCGTTAGGGTCTGCAGAGCCTGAAGAACCTCCAATGACCGGAACTAAGTTCAGCGCGCTCTGGCAATCCAAGTCTTCATCCTGCGACCGGTGGTTTTACAGAGTCAATTTCTTATTAAAATGTATATAAACTTTATATTAAATTTATATTAAGTTTATGTTGAATTGCTGCGTCAGCTTAAAGTAATTGGGGTCAGGGGTCAAAGGGCACCTGTCAAAATGAGTTTGACGAAAAGTGTATTCCTAATTTCTCTCCCGGTGATTTTAGCCCTCTTTGGCAGAATTTAGTTACTTATTTTTACTCTTTTTCCTCGTCTTACCTAGGGATCAATAAAAAAAATAGTTACTGTCCTTAGGGCCGGTGAAGGGTACACATCTGCGCACAACTGTACACACATACGCACACACACAAAAAAAAACCTTGATTAAAGATTAAAATGCATATGTAACAAGTGGCCCAATAACGTCTTTAAAGGACCACATTACCACATTTTTAAAAAGGGCTCTAAGAAGGCTTGATAAAGAATATTGACAAAAAACTGAGATATAATTCACACTATTTCATTCTGATATTGTACACAGTTTTTTAACTACTAATCAGACAAATCTACCAACAATGAATCCCATATTGATCCCCCTTTGTCCATGTGATTCTGCAAAAGTTTCAATCGTCCCTAAATCCCAGTTCTTGTCCCAGTCTGTCCACTTAGGAACCAACAAAACTGTAACGCTCTCACCAGATTCGAGGAGCCAACAATCCTCCTTTGGGCTGATCTGGCCAAAAGGTATGTTTCCTCCACTCCTGCCGGCATACTATGTCCAGGATCCAGCTGAGGTGTGGGTCTCTGACCTCGGTATCCGCAATTCCCCTCCTCGGGAATGGAAATGATACTGGGTCCTGATGTGGAGGTCTGGTGTTTGACGGGCCTCCTGGATACTGCTTGTGCCACACCTCCTCTTGACTCCACACCTGTCTCCCATCTCCTTGATTGCAGGAGTACTTCCCACATAGACATAGGTTGCACTGATTTAAAGGGATATCGTCCTTTTTATACCCCTTTACCAGTGAGACAAACAACATGGTGACATCTACATACATCAACATTAACTGGCAAGGGTACATATGTATGTATGTATGTATGTATATGTGTATGTACATATATATATATATATATATATATATATATATATATATATATATATATATGTGTGTAAAATTGTTGCACATATATATATATATCTTTTGGGTCCTACCAATTTGGTATCAACCATTAATATATGTGCAAACAATGGGAAAAAAAAATGAACGTATGATTCAAACCCTTTAAATAAGTTATTTTACATTAGATTACAACTCCATTTGTATGTATGCTGGGCTGCTGTGCACATGTAAATTAAATCACAATGTCAATCATTTAAATGCTTCATTTAATTGGAAATAAATTAATAAATCATTACATAGATGTCAAAACTGAGATATTTCATTATACTTTCAAAAGATGAACTCTTTTTTTCAGTTTGATGGTACTAACATGTTGATAAATGGTCAGCTGAAAAAACGTAGTCATGTTTAATAAATAGGAAATGAGCCATTTACTGTTAACTGAGGTGAAGTGGATAAATGTCCTGTTGTCTGACAAATAAAAGCTTGAAATCAGACACAGGCTGAAAAAAATAGAAAGACATTATGCATGTGAAACCCATGGAAACATGGAATGTTACCAGATTTTAGAATGTTCAAATGTAGAATGTTCTCCTCTTTATGACATCACAGCATTTCTGTTGCATGTTACATATGTCATAGAAAAGTTGCCTGCATCTGTACCAGTCACACACACACAGACTGAGAGGAAGTTTGCAGATTTAATGCCACTTGCATAAGTTGTATTTTAAGGACAAGATTTAGAAATGAGCAACCATCGTCAATTCCAGAAAGGGATCAAGTGTAATCTCAACATTGGCAATCAAACTGGAAGCCTTTCTAGAAAGCAAATCCTGATGGTTTCTGATCGGATGCATCCTGATGGTTTCACCAGAGAGTCCAGGACCCTGCATGCAGAGAGGGGTGAAAGGGCTGCATTGGTGCAAAATGAAGCAAGACTGTATTCTCCACAGGAAACCAGACAATGGATGGATGGATGGATGGAATAGTTTCATTTAAGCCGCTGGAAAAAAAGAAAAACAACACACACGCACACACACTATACTGATCCTGAGTTTGTTGTTACTGCAGACTCACTAATATATGCTTTAAAGCACAGAAAATGCCATCTTTAATAGTGAAATCTGTTAAACTCTCCCCAGGCCAAATTCACCCACAGCTGTTTGCATTTGTCCAGAGCAGTGGCTGTCATCAGGATGTGTTTGCATCCTGATGGTTTCACCAGAGAGTCCAGGACCCTGCATGCAGAGTGGGGTGAAAGGGCTGCATTGGTGCAAAATGAAGCAAGACTGTATTCTTCACAGGAAACCAGACAAAAATTGTTGTAGAGAAGCTCACAATTGATTCTTTCTTTCTACTCTTTAAACAAGAACATTATAAACTCGTTTTAACGCACATTACAACACAGACACCAGACTGCACCACCACTGTCTCGTCTCTCTTTCTTTCTCTTTCCATTTCTAGTCAACCATTAATATATGTGCAAACAAGGGCCAAAAAATAAAAAAAAAGTTTCCTGAGAAAGATCCAAGTGTAACATAAGAACCAGGAGAAGGTGTAAGTATGCACACACAGAAACACTGATGATAACCCTGGTTTAATGTTCCACAAAGGTGCTGATAAGACATTCAAGCAACATGGTTAAAGTGAAGAATGCTACTAATTTAATGGAAGAAAGAAGAGCATCTCGTCTCTGGGTGGGTTTGAACCACCAACCTTTCAGTTAACAGCCGAACGCGCTCACCCATTGCGCCACAGAGACATAAGAAGACCTCTCTCTGGGTGTTTGTGGTCTTAACCTAAACCCCACCTCTTTATCAGTTTCTTCTGCTACATCCAATCCCTGGAAAGGAATTCAGTCCAGTTGAACATTTCCATGCTGGGATCATCCTGACATCAACCACATTATCTGGATGGACATGTAGAGATCACTGACTTTCTCAGAGATTCATGAAATGTAACCAGATGTTTACCTCAAAACACTTATCAAGGATAACGCCTTGTTTGGAGTAGTGCATGATGTTTCTCAGACAAATGACAACATCTCAAATGTTGGAAAAAGAAATTTTAGGTCAAAAACTGGGATTTCAAGAACATCAAAGTCCTCTTCTTCACCATCTTGGGTCTCAGCAGAGGCTAAAATAGCTGCTTTTCTGATTCAGAAATGACTTAAACAAAAACATAATCTGGACCAGAAAGAGGAGGAAATAAAGAAAAGGAAAGAGAGATTTGTGTTTGTAGTGAGGATAACAGCTGCTCAGGTGGATGGAGGTCCTCGAGGTCTCAGGAAGCAGTGTGAAAGACGGTGTGAGGGTTCAGGTGAACCTCCCCTCACTGAGGTTGCATAGGGCGTGGCTTCACGGAGTGCACAGGTGATTTAGGACCAAGGCTGCTCCCAATTTACGGCTCATCAAGGCACCTGGGGCAGACGAACAGGCGGGAATAAAAGGGGGGGGGTTTTCTGCGAGGAAAAAGGGCTAGTCAAATATGTGTTTTGTTGTAAAAATAAAAGGAGTTTTGCAAAGCTTAGAAGAGGCTGTGGACTTTGGTCATTTTTAAAAGTATTTTACCCCTTTTTTCCCTCGGCTCATCCTGTGGGGCGAGGCTTTAACGGTCTATACCTCCCCACATTTTGGTGTCAGAAGTGGGATTCGTCACAGCTGGAGGTAAGGGGACAAGTACAGAGAACAAAGACCATGGGACCAAAGGCCCAAGCTAAAGGAAAAAAGACAGATGTTGCAGAGGACGGTCTGGAAGAAGGTGCAGCTGGAGGGGTGGCGGTGATTAGTAGCCCCCAAGATAGGAACCCCAGGCCAGCGGATTCGGATGCCGTTATGGACTTATTGCAGCAATGTCTTCAGTTTCAGCGTGACCTGGGCGAAAGGTGGGACAAAGAGACACTTAAACACGATAACCGATGGCGCCAGATGCAGACCCAAATGAATAATCTGAGACAGGAACTGGAGCAACAGCAGCAGCAAGTGAATTGGTCTCAACAGGGCTCACCAACTCAACAGCAGCAGCACCAAGACAATGATGACCTAGTTGCATCACCCAGTGAACGGCGAGAGCAACCAATTAGAGGCTGGGGGAAAGCAGTAGTTCCGAAGCTGGAGGAGCACGATGATATAGAACAATATCTTGCTACGTTTGAGCGATTGGCAGCGGCTTACCAATGGCCAGAGAGTGAATGGGCTGTGAGGCTGGTGCCACATCTGTCAGGCAAGGCTCGGGCGGCATATGTGACTATGGCAGCAGAGGACACCGGGGAATACAAGCGAGTCAAGGAAGCCATACTATCAAAGTATGAAATCAACGAGGAGGTTTATCGGCAGCGGTTTCGAGACCCTGATCACCGTCCTGAGGAGAGTCCAAAGGAGTTCTACAATCGCTTAAAGGAGCTGTACGTCAAGTGGATTCAACCAGCGAGGAGGACTAAGCAGCAGGTCGGTGAGATCATCATCCTGGAGCAGTTTTTTCGCTCCTTGGTCCCAGAGCTGAGGATTTGGGTGAAGGAGCGGAACCCGGAGTCAGCACTGGAGGCCGCTGTTCTTGTGGAGACTTTCCTAGCAGCCCGACGGGGGCTCAAGAACTTTCGGTTTGAACTTGCTAAACCTGTCACCACCCGAGGGAAGCCATTTGGGGGTGGGGGTGGTCCTGGGAGTTCGGGACCAGCCAGAGCGCCCAGTGTTCCATCTAAGACCAGGTTGGGTGCTAAACCAGTTTGTTTCTATTGTGATCAGGAGGGACACATTAAATCAGAATGTCCTGTTAGACAAGCTAAAACAACTTACACCTGTATGCTCCCCAGTCTCTGTAGAAGTAAATTTATGGGTACGGGAAAACGGCAAGTTGTAACCATTAAAGTAAATGGCAGGAAAGCTCAAGCTCTGTTGGATACAGGTAGTGTACAAACTCTTATACATCCATCACTTCTGCCAGAGGCACACCCCGTAGGGAAGCCAGTCCTAGATATATCCTGTGTGCATGGGGATTGCAAAGCCTATCCTATGGCTGAGGTGTACTTGCAGGTGAACGGGCAGACCTACCTTATTTCAGCTGGGGTTGTGGAAAGCTTGGTGCATCAAGTCATCTTAGGCCAAGATATTCCGGTTCTGCAGGAGTTGATACATAAGAGTAGACCAGTGAATGTGGTCACCAGGTCTCAAACACGGAACCAAAGCCAACAGGTCAAACCAACTGAGAGTGTAGTAACATCGGATGGGGTTTGCCAGACACCAGGTCCAGGACAAGAGTTGGACATGTCGTCTGAGTTGCCATTTTTTTGGTGAATATGTGCCAGAACTTCCATTTAAACCCAGGAAGAGCAGAATGCAGAGGAGGCTAGAGAAAATGGAGGGCACAGTTAGGACATACCAAGGATTACCAGGGCCAGAGCTTGAAAGAACTAAGCCGCCCAGTAATTTCTCACAACTTCAAAAGCAGGACAGGAGTCTTGAGGATTGCTTTAAGCGAGCCAGGGTATTGCCTGGAGAACAGGAAGCCAGTGAGGGTTTTGTCCTTAAAGATCAAGTTTTATATCATAGAGCTGACTTGGAGGGAGAACGGCTGGTGGTTCCCCAAAACCTTAGGGATTAGGTGTTGAACCTAGCCCATAGTATTCCATGGTCAGGTCACCTTGGGACTAGAAAGACCCTAGACAGAATTTCAAGCAGGTTTTACTGGCCTGGTATGAGAAAAGAGGTTCAGGATTACTGCCAGTCATGTCCAGTATGTCAGTTAAGCGGTGATAAGAATGTTCCAAAATTCCCTCTGCAACCTTTACCTGTCTTTGACGTGCCGTTTAGCCGTATTGCTATGGATGTAGTTGGACCATTGGAGCGGACGCAGTCTGGAAACCGTTTTATGCTGGTTGTGTGTGATTATGGCACCAAGTATCCTGAAGCATTTCCCCTCAGGGACATCACCGCTAAGCAGATAGCCTATGCTTTGCTACAGCTGTTTTCAAGGGTAGGTCTTCCAGCAGAGATATTGACAGATCAGGGTACCAATTTTCTATCAAGTACTCTTAGGGAGGTCTATAAGCTTTTAGGCATTCGTAGCATTCGGACCACCCCCTACCACCCTCAGACAGATGGCTTGGTGGAAAGGTATAACCGAACTCTGAAAAGTATGCTGAAGAAGTTCATCTCTGCTAACGCTAAAGACTGGGACAAGTGGCTCCCGTATGTGCTCTTTGCTTACAGAGAAGTGCCACAGGCCTCAACAGGCTTTTCACCTTTTGAGCTCCTCTACGGCAGACGAGTGAGGGGTCCACTGGATGTGCTGCAGGACTCCTGGGTGGAACCTCAGGGGAAGTCAACAAGTGTACTAGCCTATGTGCTGGAAATGAGGCAGAAGATGGAGCAGACTACGAAGCTGGTGAGGAAGCAGATGGAGAAAGCACAACGGACGCAGCAGACCTGGTACAACAAAGCAGCTCGGGAGAGAGTGTTTAACCCGGGACAGCAGGTACTATTACTTCTACCAACTGTGGATAATAAGTTGCTAGCAAAATGGCAGGGACCTTATACCATTCTGAGGAGACTGAGTCCAACAACGTATGAGATCCAGATGCCAGAAAGACGGAATCCAAAACAGACATTTCATATAAATCTGTTGAAGGAATGGAAAGTCAGAGAGACTTTGCCCCTCCCACAGATGTTTGTGCGGACTGTGGGGGAGGAAGATGATGTCGTGAATGATTTTGTTCCAGGAAAGGATAGCTCTGCATCTGTTGACCTCTCTCATCTTTCTTTAAGCCAGCAGCAGGAAGTGCAGGCCATTATTCCAGCCAATCTGTTCCAAGAAAAGCCAGGAGCAACTACACTGGTGGAGCATGACATCCGTCTGAAAAATCATACACCTATCAGACAGAGGATGTACCGCATTCCACAGAAGTTGCTGCCGGTGCTGGAGGAGGAGATTGCAGTTATGCAGGAATTAGGGGTTATCGAGCCTTCAAGCAGCGAGTGGAGCAACCCTGTGGTACTGGTTGTCAAGAAGGATGGAGGAATCCGATTTTGCATCGACTTCAGGAAGGTAAACGCACAGTCCGAGTTTGATGCATATCCCTTGCCTAGGTTGGAGGACCTTATTGAACGAGTGGGCCAAGCCAAGTTTATTACCACCTTGGATCTTTGCAAAGGCTACTGGCAAGTACCCTTGACAGATGCAGCCAAGCCGCTGACTGCTTTCAGGACACCGCAAGGACTTTGGCAGTTTACAAGGATGCCATTCGGGCTCCATGGCGCACCTGCTACTTTTCAGAGGCTGATGAATTCAGTCCTGGCAGGTATGGACACTTTTGCTGCAGCTTACCTTGATGACGTGGTTATCTACAGCTCTTCTTGGCAGGAGCATCTGGACCACCTAGCAGCGGTGCTGAGGAAAATCAAGGATGCTGGATTGACTATTAACTCCAAGAAGTGTACCCTTGCGAAGCAGCAGTTGCAGTATTTAGGACACATTATTGGAGATGGCGTGTTGAAGCCAGTTCAAGACAAAGTGGAGGCGATCCGGATGAGAGCGAGACCAACCACGAGGAAACAGGTGAAATCTTTTTTGGGCCTGGTGGGGTGGTATCGGCGCTTCATCCCTAACTTTTCAGAGCGGGCAGCACCCCTGACTGACCTCACTAGTACAACCAAGAGGAAGTGGATGTGGCGGAAAGAGCAGGAAATGGCTTTCCAGGATCTCAAGGAGGTCATATGTTGTGAGCCTGTGTTGCAGAGCCCGAACTTTGACCTGCCTTTTACTGTTCAGACGGATGCATCACACCGAGGAATAGGAGCCGTTCTATTACAGGGACATGGGGAGGACAAGAAACCAGTGGTTTACATCAGCAGGAAACTGTTTCCTAGAGAGACGAGGTACTCAGCGGTGGAGTTGGAGTGTCTTGCAGTCAAGTGGGCTGTTGACACTTTGAAGTACTACCTGCTGGGGAGGGAGTTTACGCTGGAAACGTATCATAAAGCCCTGCAGTGGTTGGAGCAGATGAAGGACACCAACAGTAGAGTCACCCGCTGGTTCCTGTCTCTACAGCCATATCAGTTTTCCATCCAGTATCTTCCAGGCAAGCAAAACATGGTGGCTGACTTTTTGTCTCGCAACGTTGTTGGCGAGTCAACTGAGGGAGGGGGGAAATGTGAGGGTTCAGGTGAACCTCCCCTCACTGAGGTTGCATAGGGCGTGGCTTCACGGAGTGCACAGGTGATTTAGGACCAAGGCTGCTCCCAATTTACGGCTCATCAAGGCACCTGGGGCAGATGAACAGGCGGGAATAAAAGGGGGGGGTTTTCTGCGAGGAAAAAGGGCTAGTCAAATATGTGTTTTGTTGTAAAATAAAAGGAGTTTTGCAAAGCTTAGAAGAGGCTGTGGACTTTGGTCATTTTTAAAAGTATTTTACCCCTTTTTTCCCTCGGCTCATCCTGTGGGGCGAGGCTTTAACGGTCTATACCTCCCCACAGACGGCAAGTGTAAAAGTAAAAGTCTGGATGGTCTGGATCCTACATGACCAGAGGGGTTTGTGCTGCTACTGATGCAGAAGTTGACTTATACCTGGTGTCCAGGGAGGATACGATAGTCGTACTACTTCCAAGTGTCATCTAACAAAGTCAAATGACAGCAAAGTTCCAGTTGAAGTTGGATCTCCAGCAGCCCAGCAGAGGCCGCCTGGGCTCCTGATGACTCCTGATGTGAAGACTGATGTTTCAGCTTCTCTGTTTGCCGTCAGTCCACACGCTCTGGTGCCAGTCATTGAGGACGGTAACAGTTTCTCTCCATGATGTCACGGTAAAATCACATTTCTGCTGTGCCGGCGCAACAGTTTAGATTCAGATTCTCCTCCAACTTGATCTGCTGCAGATCGTAGACACTTTGACCTGAAGCTCCAGAGGAAGGTTGTTAAACTGGAATTAAAGGCTCTTGTGGTGGATCCGAGGCTGGAATCTGGGATGCTTTGTGGTCCTGGTGAGCACGGTGGCTTAGTGGTTAGCACTGTTGCCTCACAGCAAGAAGATTCCCGGTTCAATTCCCGGCCCGGTGGGTCTTTCTGTGTGGAGTTTGCATGTTCTCCCTGTGCTTGCGTGGGTTCTCTCTGGGTACTCCGGCTTCCTCCCACAGTCCAAAAACATGCAGGGTAGGTTAATTGATTATCCTAAATTCTCCCTAGGTGTGAATGTGAGCGTGATTTGTTGTTTGTCTTCTATGTGGCCCTGGATAGACTGGCGACCTGTCCAGGGTGTACCCCTGCCTTTCGCCTGATATGCGTCAGGATAGGCTCCGACAGACCCCCGTGACCCGGAAACGGATACAGCGGGTATAGATGATGGATGGATGTAAACTCTTTTCTGCACTGGTACTGTTAAGCTTGAGTTTCAAAACCTTGTCATGTTTGAATCCTGTAAATTGTGTTTGGGTTGGAGTCCCTCAGGTTTGAACCTGGTAAACTCGACTTGGGTTGGAGTCCCATCTGGTCTGATCCTGGATAAATACCAAAATATTAAGTGTGTTTTGGTACAAAATGTAGTTTATCTCCCTTTTGTTTTATTTGACTGATTCTTTGTTTAAACATAAAACATGCATTTTATTTCTAGTATGTGATGATTTATTGCATCTGCAAAGCACTTTGACTGGTCTTCTTATTGAATTGTGATCACCAAAAAAACCTGCCTTGGCTTGTCATTTTTGTGTTTGTTTCTTTCACTTTCTGAAGTTAGTGGATGGGGATGAAAGAGCTGATGGATGCAGTCGGGTTCAGTTTTGGTTTATTTGAAGTTTGGGGTGTTAAAACCATTAGTCAGCTTGATGTGTGCGTGAAAGACTTGCCTGTCCGTGAGCCAAACAACTCATACTTACCTGGCAGGGGAGATACCATGATCAGGAAGGTGGTTCACCCAAGGTGAGGCTCTGCCATTGCACTCCGGTTGTGCTGACCCTTGGGAATCCCCAAATGTGGGAATCTCGACTGCATAATTTCTGGTAGTGGGGGACTGCGTTGGCGCTCTCCCCTGATCTTTTGTTAAAAAAACAGACTGAATTAGGCATATTATGTTTTCTGCTCCTGAGTTTCACATGTCAGCTTGAGTTGCTGCAATGCTGCAAGTACCAGGGTTGTGATTTGAAGATTCTGAACGCCAAGTTTGATAAATAGTTAGTTCTCAATGTGAACCTGAACAGGACCTCTGGTTATCAATGCATTTTAGGGAAGCGCCCGCCATCAAACTTCCAGATTGAGGCTCATGCAGAGCTAAGATTCGTTGCAGTTCCTCGACTGGCCGCTACAGGATGGCTGCAAAAACGAGTCCATCTTCATTGACTTGCATGTTTAATGTACATGTTTACAATTTGGCTAAAATAAAAACACTTACATGAATTTCCTGCTTGCACTGCCTGCAGCTGAGCCACCATTTGACTTTTCCACAGTAGAAGAAAGAAGTGCACCGTTCCCAGAGGCACTGCAGTACCGGGTTGATGCATGGAGTGATCGGAGCGAGCTCCTTTTTCACTTCCTGCTGACAAAAATCTGCATCATCATACATCATCCTCAAACAGAGGACATATCAGATATTAAACTGATAAGAACAGATACTACACTTAATCTTAGCCAAAAGGCCGAGAAGCGATAACGGGATAGAGTAGCCCGACGGGCACCGGCCTCCTGGCACGGCGTGCACTGGTTTCAGTCACCTTTTTTCAATATGGCTAGATAACTGGATCACTTTGAAGCTCCGCCCTCCAACACAAACCTGTAGCAGGGACGCCTCTGAGTAAATGGTTGCCACGGAAATGACAAGACAAGGCAAAGAGCAGCTGACAAACAGGATGGTTGCAGCTCTGCACTCTTTGGTGAAGTCACTGTTTCACTTTTAATAGATGCTGTTATTTTGTTCTTTTGCTCCATCAGGTTGATTGTTTTTAGTTAAATATGTTTTATTGTTTCTGTTTAATTCAACAGCACTTTGGTCCACTCCTTGTTTTCAATGTGACATTTAAGCCAGATGTGACTTGTGTCCCAGTTGCACTCGTTCACTGTGAAGAAACCACCTGAACAGGGACTTGAACCCTGGACCCTCAGATTAAAAGTCTGATGCTCTTCCAGCTGAGCTACTCAGGTTGCAGTCTGAACATTTTGTACTTTCTTTTCTTCATGTTTTTACAAATATAAAGCCTTTGAGATGTTTAGCAGAGTTCTGAAGGAACTTTCATTGGTTCTTCCTCCTGAACATGACAGGAAGTGCTGCTCAGTTCTTAAATTTGCAGGTTTTTCTTCTTTTAAAGTCTTTCTGCCTGACAAAAGACAGTCTTCAGATGTTCAGTATAAATTGTAGAAATGTTGTAAAACCTGGGCTAAACAGAAAATCTAACATAGAAAGTCTAAATCAGGGTAAAAAAGAAGACATTTGTTAAAAGCCAGATAAAAAAAGGTCTTCAAACTTTAGACATTAAGTTAAGGATGCAACTCCAGCTGCGTTCATTCAACTGCTTCTTCAGTCCTTCTGCAACTGGACCTTAATGCAACGTCTGATTTCATCTTCTGCTTCAAACTGGGACATTTTCTTTTTTCTGTTTCTCCCCAACTCAACATTGTTAACTCATTTACACGGAGTAATTAATAATACTAACGTGAGGTTCAAACAGTGTAAAAACATTTGTTCATATGTTGACCGTATGAGATTTGTAGCAGCTCATTAAAGATGAGTGATGTCTCCTCCCCCACAAAGACACCCTCATGTCACCATCATGACTTCACAGTTGACCAGGCAGGTGAGCAGGTGAGGAGTCAGGAATCACTGACGTGAACTGGAAGTCTGCAGGTTTCCATGTTCCTGGTGGTGGTGGTGGAGAAAGCACCAGGATGGAGACGAGGTGACCGAGAGGTGAAGGTGATGGACTGCTAATACTGCTATACTTTCAAAAGATGAACTCTTTTTTTCAGTTTGATGCTACTAACATGTTGATAAATGGTCAGCTGAAAAAACGTAGTCATGTTTAATAAATAGGAAATGAGACAATTTACTGTTAACTGAGGTGAAGTGGATAAATGTCCTGTTGTCTGACAAATAAAAGCTTGAAATCAGACACAGGTTGAAAAAAATAGAAAGACAATATGCATGTGACACCCATGGAAACATGGAATGTTACCAGATTTTAGAATGTTCAAATGTAGAATGTTCTCCTCTTTATGACATCACAGCATTTCTGTTGCATGTTACATATGTCATAGAAAAGTTGTCCTGCATCTGTACCAGTCACACACACACAGACTGAGAGGAAGTTTGCAGATTTAATGCCACTTGTATAAGTTGTATTTTAAGGAACAAGATTTAGAAATGAGCAACCATCGTCAATTCCAGAAAGGGATCAAGTGTAATCTC
>JABWDQ010000321.1:5000-28210 GCA_014839995.1 Xenentodon cancila
TCCGTCATAACGAAATTAAAACAGACCACAACTCGTACCTGTGTCTTTCCCTGGGATGAGCTGGAAGTGAGCAGAGATGTTTCTGCTGTAACAGATGCGGACCTCCCACAAGCAGAAACGAAACTGATCCCAGCCGTATGTATTAATGCACTGTAAAACAAAATCCGTAAAAACTACTGAAAGATTATGGCAATTTTGGTAGCCAGTAACGTTCCGTAAAAATACGGTAAAACTGTTCTTCACATTACAGTAAAGTACAGATTACTGTTACAGTAATAAATGGTGCTTACAACAGTATTAAACTTTAAATATGTAAATATTTGCCATTGAAAAATACATGTTTAAACATACATTTATCACAAAAAATACATTTTACTTATTTAACAGTTTTTACACCGTTCAACCATATATTTAACATAGAAATACATTGTAATTTATTGTACACAAACATACTGGCAGCTGTGGTTGCCAGAAAATCTTCTACACATTACAGTTAGGCGAGGTACATTTTAAGGCTATAACTGGGGTTTAGATCAGTATTATACCTTAAAAGTTGACATATTTGTCATTACATCTTTTACATCCTTAGACCAGCTATTGAACACAGAAATACTTTTTTTTTAATTACTGGGAGCTGTGGTTGCCAGAATTCAAAAACTTTTTTTTAAATAACGGTTTAATAACATTTGTAATGTTTAAGTCTAAATAATTATTTTTCCAGAATAATTACATTATTTATTAGACAAAAGCACATATTTTACTGATACATTGTAGAATAATACATTTTTCAAGTTTGTATACTCTCCCCCCAAAAAAATTAATGTTAAAACTTGATTTTGTTGTGACACAAGCACTTACTAGAATTTATTATAAAAGGAAAACAAAGATACAAGAATAATTTTAGATTAAATTATTCAAAACGATTCCCAAATAAAAGAATGCTATATGTGTAGGCAATGAAAAGTTTGCACAAAGCAGAAATCTGCCCACTCTTGATCCAAGCAATCAAAAGAAACTCAACATGAAACATCTTTCTCTGACAGCACTAAAACTAAAGTATGTCATATTATACTTACAGTTCTGGTCAATGGTGAGGAGCTCAGCAACACATGAATGTGGCGCTTTGGATTTAACAGTCCTAAGATGCAGGCCATCCCTTTATCCAGGAGTCCATGGGCATAAAAGGGACGTGACAAAGATGTCAATAAGTTGTCCAAGATGGGTCCAAAATCTTGATTTCATCTAGCTGATAAGCCATGTCAGCAGCATGTGAATGCCAAGGGTCTCCATATCCTGGCTGGACAGTGTTACAACAGCGGGATCCCAGGACCTAACAACATTAGGAAGAGTAGATGCACCAAAAAGAGAGTTAATCCAAGAAAATATAAATCTATTATTTTATATTATTCTATATTTTTGTTGAGGTTTTGAGTTTTTCAGATTCTCACACATCATGGGTAGATCTACTGCTGATGTCTTGCTTGACATATATAATAATAATAATTATTATTATTGTTGTTAATATTATCATTATTACCAAATCTTAAAATTGTTAGTTATAACAACATATTTAAAATTTAGGAGAATTTAGCAAGTGGCTGAAAGCCATAAAAGAAAGAACTGATGGCTTAAGTAGCATTGCTCTTAAATAAAATAGTTGAAGAAGGTGAAAAACCTTTTGAATTGCTAAAGAACTTTTAATTAAACAAAATAAAGATTAAGAGCAAGAAGATGAGGAAGAAAGAGGAAAGGAAGAGAAGAAGAAGAGGAATTAGAATGGAGCTAAGTGGAAGAAGAAAAAGGAAGGGATTGTAGACAGAAAGGCATGAAAGAAGACATGCTGACAGAAGTGCAGAGAGGGAGACAGGCAACACGTATGGACATAGAAAGACATATATACTGCTATAATTAGTTTCCTCTCTGTCTCTTTTGGAACTACTGCATCAATTAATGTTCTTCATGAAATAATAAATCTTTTTTTATTTTTTAAAATGGAAATCACCTTTTAAAAACTGTTTTTGTATTGGAAGTCAGGTAATGTTTGTCTGATATGAAAAGTTGTTTGATGATCTGAAACATCTGTTACAAAACAGCAGAAATCAAAGAAAATCGATTTTAGCACTGTATATGATTTCAAAAGACACTTCTACAATCCAGTTTGGAAGTGACTAACTAAAATGCGTTGTCAATATGTTTTCACTATATATAGAATCAAACCAAAACAAAAAAAAAGTAAAATGGAAAAGTAGTTTGGCAACATTTTACTACTTTTATTACATATTTCATGATGTTTAATTATTCCTCCTGAATCCACGAGCTATTTAATAATAGGGAACTTAGTATTTCCCAGCTTTGTGCCTTTGTTCTTTTAATGAGTTATGTTGTTTTCTTTTACCTAATAATAAAGGTTTTACCTAATACTTAGACCAGTTACAATCAGAATATTTTTATTGTCTCTATACAATAAAGAGAACAACATAGAATGAAAATAGAGGCATATCTTTTACACATAACTTAATGTACTGTAGTATACTTCACTAAAAATATTACTTTGAGCATCTTACAGGATAACTCACCTTTCTGATGGTGCAGAGAGATCTCCAGGTTTCTCCAGGTGTAGGACTTCTGCCAGTGGTTTGGCGGACAACACTAAGTAGACTGGATCAGTTTTGGACTGGGTCCAGTTCAATGCCCTAAAATATTTGAAAAACCATTATTACTTTTATTTTCTTGAGCATTTCTTTTTTATAATACTTTTGATAGGCTTACATGGCTTAATTTGAATGTTATATCAAGAATATGGAGTTCATCAGCACTCAATCTGCAGCCACTGGACAGTCTGCTTTTGCTGATTATAAATATAAACTTAGCACAAAAAGTATGGAAAATTGTGATTGGTAGATTATTTCTTTATTGTAACAATGCTTCTTGGCAATAAATATTATACTGTTGGAAAGCCTGTTTATTTTCCTTTTGAACGGCAACACATTTGTAAGGAACGTGCATTTGTGGGAGGAGCAGCAGAGCCGAGTATGTGAGTTGTGCCCACGAAACATTTGCAAACCTTTTGCACACCTCAGTACCCTGTAAAATGAGAAATAATAAGAATTGATTACATGCAAATTTCAGCAAAATGATCACAGAAGTTTTAGTCAGATGATTAATTTAAAAACAATAAGGTTTTAAATATATCCTAATAAAAATATCCTAATATAATCTTAATAGGAATATTTTCTAATCCTATTTTTTATGCAGCTTTCATCAGTCAGGAGCAGATCTCTGAAAGAAGCTTTTTTGGATTTCTTCCATTTGACTTTGGTACTTTTCTTAGGATTTATGAAGAAGAAACACCTTTATCAAAAGTTTCATGAAATAAGCATCAATTAAGGGTTGAAAACAAGGAACCTGTTTTTTTAAATATACTATAACGAACAACAATACACACAGGAAAGTCAACGTTAAAAAAAACAAACAAACAAATAAACAAAAAAAAAAAAAAACAAGACTTTGTACCTTTGCAGGAACTGTAGTGTTGAGCAGAGTTTCCCTGGGTAGTGTGTAGTGTAGTCATTTCCATGTCAGACAAAGGTGTGGACGTGAATGAAGTGATGCGATCGTTGATCCTTAACATGAGTGTCCAAGCATCTAAGTAGCAGATGTTAGTTTTCTTGTGCACAGGTAGTGTGTGTCCTTCACCAGGCCTCTATGACAGTCTGAGCTAACATTTCATTAATAGATGAAGTTTTGACTGTTAGAGAAAACTAAAATCACATGTGTGATGTGGGTGTGGTGTGGGTGTGGTGTGTGCTGTATGGCGATTGTTCCGTGTGTTGTGACATATGGAAATGAATTTGTGTGTAAACTCACTGTTCTGGGAACAGGCATAAACAAGTCTTCATGTATCAACAGACTCCAACAGTCGTACCACGTTCCCTTCTGTAATGTCATCTAGATAATCTGCAGTCTCTGTACCAAGTGTCTTCATGGCATCTTCAGACAACTTCTGCAGAAACATCTGGAAGCACTGTAGTGATGACTTTGCTTATGTTCGTCTGTGATTCAGCCATATCGATCACATTTGAGAGACAAAAAAGAAGAATCTGACTACTGACATAAAAATCTGTTTTAGTGGGACTATCAGGTGTCCATTTTTCTTTTACAGTGATAATGGTCAAAAATGTCAATGTCTAAATCAGCCAAACCTCCACTTTTACTTTTCGCAGCTTACATGTAGTACAGTTGAAGATGTAAATGTGAACATATTCTCATCAGAAAAATAAGTGTTGAATTGGGTTTAAATACAATGAGGATGAATTCATGAACAGATTACTCATTCTTGTATTTTATCCCATTTTACTGCACTGCCATAAAAAAAGAGTAGGTGTTTATTTTAGTTTTTGCTGTAAGGACGAGAACATTTAAACTCCTAACATAATCTCACTTGCGCTCACAGACTGAAAAGTTACACGCTATTACTGCAGAAGCAGCTGTCAAAACCGACGGCCTGTTACAATAAAGACGATACCTTCAGAGCTGCTTTTAATCTGTCAACACGCGGAGCTCCTGTAGTGCAGTTGAACAATGAACGCGTTTAAAGACAAACAGTTTATTCACAAATGTGACAAAAATACGAACAGTATATGCTTGGATTCCCTGTTCCCGAGTCAGGCGGCGAGTTTCTCAAAACAAGAGTCGCGAATGCTCACGTTATAACGAGACAGAGAAGAAAAAACATCAACTTACCGCTGAAATTTGAAGATGCTTGTACGGAAATTTACAGTTGTGGCAGTTATGTATATTACGGTTTTTGACTGTTCTAAAAAGATTTTGATAGTAAATTTAATAATGATAACGTGTGTATTTAATACCGTATTGACGTAAAATTCACAGTTGTAAAATTTAAGTATATTATGATATTTTTCTGATAATGTAAAATCTACACTTCTTGTGGTTGTGATCTTTGTTTGAAGTTGCAATCATCAGCTTTCAGTGCAGACGTTGAAGCTGCGTGTTTCTTTCACTTTCTCTTTTATTACAGAGTGAAAAAAGAGCTTCCAGAGCAGGACACAACAGTTAAATAACTAATTTTGTTGACCTGCTTTGTGTAACGCCACAAAGACAACGGCCAAGCTGCTAAGAATCTGTTATACTGCACAATTGTAATATTTATTATTTGTTTCTTTTAGACTCTAGATTTGCATGTTGTGTTTAGAGAGGAGTTTATTTTTTCAGAGGGGTTGAACTGAGTTTGTGCTTGAGGAGAAAGACAGCAACAGTTCCAGCTAAGCACAGCCACATCCTGGCTTCATGTTTATCCAGCATAAGTTGATCAAATGCTGCTGACGATTCACCTCAAACTGATGAAAGTCCTGTTGCAGATGCTCCAGTTGTCCACTTGTTTGAATACACCACTTCACAACTCCTGGAGTTACTCCCATTGGTTTATGTGCTGTTTATCAACCAGATAAACCTAATAAGGATTTTTTTCAATGACTTCACAGACCTGGTTTGTTTCTCTTGTGTTACACCTACCAACTGCAAAGCATTTCTTCCTTCCTTCTCCTGCGCCGCACGCTGTTTCACTCCTACCCTGCACAAACTTGAAGCTAAAAGGATGCCAAATGCAATATCTTTTCAAGAAAACTGGACTTACCATACATAAGGAAATGTACAATAACCATCTTCTGTTACACAAGGAGCTTATTGCTTCAGCGAAATTCACATACTACTGTGGTTTAATTTACTCTGCGAAGGAAAAGTCTAAACTCCTTTCTCAACTTAACAACAAGATCTGCAGCCCACCTGTATTCACCTGACTTCTGTAATTCCCTCTTGTCCCTCTTTACTTCAAAAATCTTTAACATCCAACAACAACTTGCCTATAAAGGGCAAATTTACATACTGCCCTTTAGAAACATATTCTGTAAATATGATAATTACTTTCATTCCTATGCCGACAACACCCAGCCTCCTCCAAAACCTCCATCCAAGTATCATCTTTCACCTACCTCCCTTTAGGACTAGCAATCTAGCAAATCAAATTGTGGTTCTCTTCCAGCTTTCTAAAACTTAATGGCAATAAAACAGAAGTTTTACTTGCTGACCTGACCTCTATTCAGACTAAATCACATGATTTCGCCATCAACATCGACTCCTCTATCCACCCTTCTCCTCAGGTTAAGAGTCTGAGCATCATCCTACACAGCACACTATAAATGTAAGTGTGCGCCCCCCCCTCTACTCTCAGTTCCTCCTTGTATGTAAATGTGTACGTATATATGTATATATGTATATGTGTATATGTATATATGTATATGTGTATATGTGTATATGTATATATGTATATGTATATATGTGTACATGTATATATGTATATATTTATGTATATATGTATATATATATATATATGTATATATATATATGTATGTATGTCTATATGTATGTATGTCTATATGTATGTATGTATATGTGTATGTGTATATGTGTATATGTGTATATATGTATATGTGTATATATATATATGTGTGTATATATATATGTGTATTAATGTATATGTATATATGTATATATGTATATATATATATATATATATATATATATATATATATATATATATATATATATATATATATATGTATATATGTATGTATATGTATATGTATATATGTATATATGTATATACCATGATGAGAGACAATGAAACAGATGACATGCCGGCTCAGACGTCGCCCGGCCAAACAAGGTCTGCGTCAGGTGCTGGGGAACCAGAGCACCTTGATGAGAAGTGGGCTACTGGAACAAGGCGGAAATGGGCGAGATGCGACAACAAGGCTCTGCTGGAATGCTACTACTCAAGTAACCCTAGTCAGAGGGGTTACATGCAGAGAATGTGGGCACAATGGTTACTTCGAAACCCACGGTCACAGTTGACAGCGAAACAACTAGTAGCTCAGTGTTCCAACATTCACAAACGGCAACTGCTATCACAACTTGAGATTGACGAGGTACAACACAAATGTAAGGTGAATACCTGCATGGGGGAACCAGGACGCCAGGTCAGAGGGGAGGTCACACAACCTGCCCCTCCAGAGATTGGGTACCAAGCCCCAATAACGCTAAGCGAGGCAGCGAAGGACCTGAAAGATAAGATCATGGCGCGACTGAACACAAGGCAACCCCGGCAGCGATTACCAAGACCGAGTGAAGCACCATCTGAAAGTGTCCTGGACAATGTGAATGCAGCACTGACAGCGATCCATACCACAACAATCACCGAGACCAATGAGCTGATATACACTTCAGCAGCAGTGATCCTGGAGATGCTTGGCTATAAGAGCAACCATGGGAACCATGAGAAACATGACCCACCATGGAAACGAAGGTTGGAGGTAAAAATCAAGGTGGCACAGAGAGAAGTGCGTCAATTGACAGGAGCCCAGAAAGGTGCAATGAAAAGACCAGTAACCAAGGGGTACAACCAGATACCCATACCTGAAGCACTCGAAACTGCCAAACAAAGGCTCCAAGCCTTGGCTAGCCGCCTAAAGAGATACACTAGAGACAATGAAGCCAGACGAATAAACAGGCTGTTTGCAACTCAACCTGCGAAAGTGTATGCTCAATGGCAGGGTAATAACAACAGAGCAGACCCACCAAGGCTGGAAACTGAGAGGTACTGGAAGAGCATATGGGAGAAGGATGCAGCACATAACAGCAGTGCTCAATGGCTAGTCTCCCTAAGAGAGGAGCACAGCAACCTCCCTGAGCAGAAACCAGTAACCATCACAGTGGCAGACATCCAAGAAAGAGTCTCAGGCATGAAAAACTGGACAGCACCAGGCCCAGACATGATCCAGGCCTACTGGCTAAAGAAACTCACAGCACTCCATGAGCGCCTGGCAGCACAAATGAACCAGCTGCTAAGAGATGGGACTCACCCAGAATGGCTAACCGAAGGGCGAACAATCCTGATCCTGAAGGATCCCACAAAGGGTGCAGCCCCATCTAACTACCGACCAATAACCTGCCTCTCCACAACATGGAAGCTCCTGTCAGGCATCATTGCGACTAAGATAAGCAGGCGCAATACATGACCAAAGCACAGAAGGGCATAGGCAGAGATACCAGAGGAGCCAAACACCAACTCCTGGTTGACAGAACAGTTGCCCAAGACTGCAAGTCCCGAAATACCAACCTGTGCACTGCCTGGATTGATTACAAGAAAGCCTACGACTCGATGCCACACACATGGATCACTGAGTGCTTGGAGATGTACAAGATCAACAGCACTCTAAGGGCCTTCATTGCAAACTCGATGGGCCTGTGGAAAACCACTCTCGAGGCAAATGGCAAGCCACTTGCCCAAGTGTCCATCAGATGTGGCATATACCAAGGAGATGCGCTCTCCCCACTGCTGTTCTGCATAGGTCTGAACCCCCTAAGCCAAATAATCAACAAGACTGGCTACGGAAACCGCCTCAGGAATGGAGCTACGATCAGTCACCTCCTCTACATGGATGACATCAAGCTGTACGCTAAGAGCGAGCGGGACATAGACTCCCTGATCCACACCACCAGGATCTACAGCAACAACATCGGGATGTCATTCGGGCTTGAGAAATGTAGGAGGATGGTGACAAAAAGAGGCAAGGTAGTCCACACAGAAGGGGTCTCAGTCCCAGAAGGAACAATAGCAGACATTGAGGACAGTTACAAGTACCTTGGAATACCACAGGCAAATGGTAACCTCGAAGGGGCTACAAGGAAAATGGCAACAGCCAAATACCTCCAGCGAGTAAGGCAGGTCCTAAGAAGCCAGCTCAATGGCAAGAACAAGTCCCGGGCAATAAACAGCTACGCCCTGCCAGTGATCAGATACCCTGCAGGAATAATAAGGTGGCCAAAGGAAGAGATACAGACCACAATTGCAAGCCGTAAGGAAGGAGGCCGAGGACTAGTGAGTGTGAAAGCCACTATCCGGGACGAAACTGCCAAGCTCCATGAGTACATCAAGGACAAGGCCCAAACGGATGACGTACTCAGTGAATGCCTCAGACAATGGCAAGGTGAAGAGGTGCTGGAGGAGGAAGCATCATGGGAGGACAAGCCCGTACACGGGATGTACCATCGAACCATAACTGAAGTGGCTGATCTCAAGAAGTCCTACCAATGGCTAGAGAGAGCTGGCCTACAGGACAGCACAGAGGCACTCGTCCTGGCTGCACAGGAGCAGGCTCTGAACACCAGAGCAATAGAGGCCCAGATATACCACACCAGACAAGACCCAAGGTGTAGGTTGTGCAAAGAAGCACCGGAAACAATCCAGCACATAACTGCAGGGTGTAAGATGCTGGCAGGGAAAGCATACATGGAACGCCATAACCAAGTAGCGGGCATACTCTACAGAAACATCTGTGTGGAGTATGGGCTGGAAACCCCAAGGTCAAAATGGGAAACACCTCCCAAGGTGGTGGAAAATGACAGAGCAAAGCTCCTGTGGGACTTCCAGATACAGACAGACAGGATGGTGATGGCAAACCAACCAGACATCGTGGTGGTAGACAAAGGGCAGAGGAAAGCCGTGGTGGTGGATGTGGCAATACCAAGTGATGGTAACATCAGGCGAAAGGAACACGAGAAGCTTAAGAAATACCAAGGGCTTAGAGAGGAGCTGGAGAAGGCCTGGAAGGTGAAGGTGACAGTAGTGCCCGTGGTGATCGGAGCACTCGGGGCAGTAACCCCCAAACTGGAAGAGCAGCTGCAGCAGATCCCCGGAACAACCTCAGACATCTCAGTCCAGAAAAGTGCAGTGTTAGGAACAGCAAAGATACTGCGCAGAACCCTCAAGCTCCCTGGCCTCTGGTAGAGGACCCGAGCTTAGAAGGGACACCACCCACAGAGGGTGAGGAACGAGTTTTTTTAATATATATATATATATATATATATATATATATACCATATACCATATACCATATATATACCCCTCCATACCAGTCTGACGTACACCACCCATGTGGACTTTGTCCACTTCTCTGTAGCTGTTGGCTGGGTGGATGTAGAGTAGTAAAATAGATTAACTGTAAAAAAAAAAGGGTTGTTTCCCTTTTTGTTTCCCGTAGTGTTATGGTGAAATTATTTTCATATCGCTTATACAGTGTCACAGCACTTACTTCAGTCCAAAGGTTTTGACTCTTTTTTTGACTCTTTTGGAAATCAATCCATGACTGGGTCTCTAAAGAGTTCTGCTTCCTCTTCCTTCAGCTCTGCACCAGCTCCAAAAAATGGTGGACGAAGAAGCACCACAGCAAAATAGTTTTCTTTTTCCAGCAGATGGTGACGTAGAGCTTCTTGGCTTTTTGGATTGCAGGTATCTGACAAGAAGAGGGTGGGCTGCTACACGTGCGCGTGAAAGTGAAGTCTGTTGACCTTTTCTGCTTCCGAGTCTGTGAGACTGGTGAGGACGAAGCACCAGTGAGATCTTTGCTCACTCAGTACATATGATAGAATCTGTTTTATGAGCCCAATAACTTCGCCTTCTGGACGCTCATTAGTACTGCAGAGATTTGCTCATCACTTACTGAATGGCAAGTTTAAAATAATTCATCCTACATGTGTCTCAAATCCTACATGAATGAGACACAAAAAGGTTTTCACTACACGTTCTCTAAAAAGTATAAAATATAGAGCAGTAAAATACAAGGATGCAAAAACCTTTAATTAAAGGAGACAGTATGTTTTCATTAAGTTCACTCATTTTCCCAAAGTTGTATTGATATATAACATGATTTGTGACAAAAAGACCATGCAGCAGCATCCTGGTCAACTGTGTCTTCACAGCTCTCCTCATATTGGAAATTTCTTATTTATTTATTCTATTTGAAAACGTTGTGGTGGACAACTTTGTGGTTGGCGCTGTTGCCTCACTGCAAGAAGAATCCGGGTTCAAACCCTGTGCATCTGGGTGGACTTTGCATGTTCTCCCTGTGCATGCATGGATTTACTCTGGATACACCAGCTCCCTCCCACAGTCCAAACACGTATTTTGAGGTAACCATTTGCTCTAAATTGCTTCTAGGAGTGAGAGTGTTAGTTTGATGGACTGTTGATGAGCTGTTATCCCACTACCAGGGAAGCATGCTCAACCAAGTGAGCTGAAGGGCCCCCAGTGTTGGCCATTTCAGGGGTGGAGTGAGCCCTTGATTCCACTCATGCTTTGTTTTGTGGAAAGTTTCCAGTTTCCAGAACAATGTAACGGGGTGGTAGTTTGCCTTTACTCTTGAAACAGGTTGTCTTGAGTCTTGTCTTAATTTAATGGAGAAAAGCAAGGCCATAGTACTGGATGGTGGGGACTGGGGAGCACGACCAATTCCTGTTGTATAAAAGTGTGTGACGGTTGTGGAGGCTCTGTGGTATTTTTTCCCCTCCCCTTCGTTGTGGTACAGACCAGGTGGATGGCAGGGGCGTGGCCAGCCGGACACCTGCACTCAATCCCCTCGTCAGCCTCAGGCCTATTTACCAGGCCTTCTCACCACTCCTGGTTGCCAGGAGATTTCCGTCCGAATAGTCGGGCCGAGCCGAGCCGGGCCAAGTTAAGTTCTGCTTTGGGGATTGTTAAGCCAAGTCAAGTCAAGCCAAGCCAAGCCAAGTCAAGTCCAGCCAAGTCAAGCCAAGTTTCCGCTTTGGGGATTGTCGAGTCAAGCCTAGCCAAGTCAAGCCAAGTCAAGCCAAGTCAAGCCAAGCCAAGCCAAGTTCCGCTTTGGGGATTGTCGAGTCAAGCCGAGCCAAGTCAAGTTTCCGCTTTGGGGATTGTCGAGTCAAGCCAAGCCAAGTCCAGCCAAGTCAAGCCAAGCCACGTTCCGCTTTGGGGATTGTCGAGTCAAGCCAAGTTTCCGCTTTGGGGATTGTCGAGTCAAGCCAAGCCAAGTTCCGCTTTGGGGATTGTCGAGTCAAGCCTAGCCAAGTCAAGTTTCCGCTTTGGGGATTGTCGAGTCAAGCCTAGCCAAGCCAAGTCAAGTCCAGCCAAGTCAAGCCAAGCCACGTTCCGCTTTGGGGATTGTCGAGTCAAGCCTAGCCAAGCCAAGTTTCCGCTTTGGGGATTGTCGAGTCAAGCCTAGCCAAGTCAAGTTTCCGCTTTGGGGATTGTCGAGTCAAGCCTAGCCAAGCCAAGCCCAGCCAAGTCAAGCCAAGCCACGTTCCGCTTTGGGGATTGTCAAGTCAAGCCTAGCCAAGTCAAGTTCCGCTTTGGGGATTGTCGAGTCAAGCCTAGCCAAGCCAAGTCAAGTCCAGTCAAGCCAAGCCACGTTCCGCTTTGGGGATTGTCGAGTCAAGCCTAGCCAAGCCAAGTTTCCGCTTTGGGGATTGTCGAGTCAAGCCAAGCCAAGTTCCGCTTTGGGGATTGTCGAGTCAAGCCAAGCCAAGTTCCGCTTTGGGGATTGTCGAGTCAAGCCAAGCCAAGCCAAGTTCCGCTTTGGGGATTGTCGAGTCAAGCCTAGCCAAGTCAAGTTTCCGCTTTGGGGATTGTCGAGTCAAGCCTAGCCAAGCCAAGTTTCCGCTTTGGGGATTGTCGAGTCAAGCCTAGCCAAGTCAAGTCAAGCCAAGTCAAGTCAAGCTCCGCTTCGGGGATGCTACGTCTGCCAAGCCTGGTTCCTGCCTTGTTCTGTGTTCCATGTTGGGAAAATAAATCATTTTCAACCTTCCTTGGCTCTCTGCTCTGGGGTTCTGTTCAGTCGGTCCTTGACAAAGTGAGCAAAAAGCAAGACTACTAATCAGTTGTAATAGGTTTGGAGAATAAAAAAAGTAGGAAAAAGAGTAATTATAATAAGTAAAATAATCATGAAGCCAAAGACGATGTAGTCTTGGGATAACATAACATACTGAGAGATGGATATCCAGTATTTTTCTGCTAAAACTGCTTCTCTGGGATACTTTTAACTCTCACAGATCCCCTGATCTTTAAATTTCAAGACAGCTCTGTTGGTCACTGAGCTCATCAGTGTAGTCATCAACACATCGAAGCATCTGTATGATGGCGCTGAGCAGCAGGATGTCGCAGTTCATGTCCAGCTCCAACTCTTCGCTGTAGTTCTTCACTGGTAAAATGCAGTACAGCGGCACGCCGAGCCGGGCACCGACCTCCTGCACCTGGATCACAACGCACCATAAAAACGAGGGTTGTCAGACCGGGGGACTGCAAGTATTTTCTTTGAGAAACTCTAATAATCCTCACCAGATCTTTAATGTAGCCACTTTTGTAGACATTCCTCAGATCTTCCTTCACCAAAGGGCAGGCTTCATCTACTTTAGTGAGCAACACCAGCTGAGGAATCCCTTAAACCAAGAACATTGAGATTGAATATGTATTTATTTATTCTAAAATTTAAATTAACCTTTAAAATAACCCTTAAAAAACGAGACTACACATGAAGCAGGAGTCAATTCTACTGACCCATCAAGTTGACATTTCTGCGGATCGTGTCCAGCTTCTCCTCCAGCTTTGAGGGCATGATGGAGATCTTGCAGGCATCGATGACATAAACCACACAGTGAATCTGCTCTTCAAGACCTGGAGACTTGCGATAGCCGTGAGCCTCCGAATGCAGAGGAGCAGAGGGGTTGAACTGAGTCCATGTTTGAGGAGAAAGAGCAACAGATTCAGTTAACCACAGGTACATGTCCATGTTCCAGCCAAGATCTAGCAGAATGTAGTCAAGATCTAGCAGATTATAGTCAAGATCTAGCAGATTATAATCAAGATCTAGCAGATTATAATCAAGATCTAGCAGAATGTAATCAAGATCTAGCAGAATATAATCAAGATCTAGCAGAATGTAATCAAGATCTAGCAGATTATAATCAAGATCTAGCAGAATGTAATCAAGATCTAGCAGATTATAATCAAGATCTAGCAGATTATAATCAAGATCTAGCAGAATATAATCAAGATCTAGCAGAATATAATCAAGATCTAGCAGAATATAATCAAGATCTAGCAGAATATAATCAAGATCTAGCAGATTGTAATCAGGATCTAGCAGAATGTAATCAGGATCTAGCAGATTGTAATCAAGATCTAGCAGAATGTAATCAAGTAGTGTACCTGGTAATAATTAGGCACATGACCTTTGAGGATGCTGCTGACGTCATCTATGTCAAGTCCTGCCCCTTTGCTTTCCTCCAGTCCCATGGTGTCACACAGGATGATTGGCAGAGGTTTTCCTCCTCGTCCAGCCTTCACAGAGTAGCTGCGAAACTGTTGAGCACAAAGTGTGGTAAGTGTCAAATAAATAAATAAATAAATACACAGTGATAATGGGATGATATTTTCATGTTGAAACGTGGGCCTGACAGCACGTACCTTTGTAGTAAGGCTGGAGGTAGAAGAGCCAGATATGGCCTGGCCGGTGACGTGGCCTACAAATACAGAGTTGATGGAGTTAAAAAAGCTGGACTTTCCAGCTCCAACCGGTCCAATGAGTAAAACCCGAACCCGAGAAATGGAGTCAGCAGTCGGTTTGTAGACTTTAATGCTCTCCATCAGCTCCCTCCTCTTCCTGTACACAGATACAAAGAACTTAAGAGCATGTTTGTCTCTGTTGCATTCTTAAAGTAGTCTAACAAAATAGTCCAACTTTCAATTGTTAAAAGACAAGTGTGTAGCATGTTCATGAGATGACGTGTGTCTTCATCCATCTTACTCAGATTCCCAGATTACAGTCCTCCATGGCTTTTCGAGTTCAGGGCTCTCTGTGAGAGAAGGAAAATAATCAATACAACAATCTACTTTGATTACAATAATTATATATATAACACTGGGGTTCTAGGAAATTGTCATGACTTAGAAAAAGATTAGCATTGTTATTTTATTATTTAAAAATAAAAACTATACTTTCAGGTATGGAAAGGTGACAACTATATCATAATTTCTGAAAACATTTATATTTAAGGAGAACTTACCCTCCAGCTGGTAGACCTCACACTCAGTCAGCTTCAGGTCATTGCCGTGCATCTCCACTGCAGTGAAGTTATAATAAGATCCTGGATTACTGTACACTGCTGGTTTGTTTCCATAGAGAAGAACCAAAGCTTCTCCAAAATAAGGACCAGAACTACTAACCATTTTTAATGCATATGGGGGATTAGAAGTTGGAAATGTGCTGAGCTTTGCTCCACTGAAGGTGAAGAGAAAGGCCTGTTCATCATTCGCGTACTGTTCAGACTGACAGAAAGGTCGTCTCGTGTAGCCTCCAAACACATAACCTGAGGCATTGTAGCCCACTGACACGGTGGGAGCAACGTTGTCACATCGCTGGTGGAAAGATGCCGCGGTGAAGCCGTGGACGCTGGCCTGGTAGAGCAGCTTCAGTCTGACACTTCCCAGGCGAGAGCAGACGGTTCTCTGCTGGCTACCGGATAGTTTGGGCTTAAGAGTGGACATCTGGACTGACGGGCTGAGCTTCACCAAACCTTTGATGTTTTCTCACTTGCTATCCTATGAAAAATAGAAATGTTAGTTTACACGAGATACTTAGAATGATATAACTTTCACAACTTGCATCCTGAATACACTTTAAAATCTCATACGATTGCTTTGGCAGTATCATATTTCATCAACCCCCCATGTAGGTACTGTTATGGACGCAGGCAGAACAAATCCAGTCACGAGAACAACAGTTCAGTAGGTTTTTAGATGAAAACAAACCACAGAATTTGAAACGGTAAAAACAACTTTGATCAAATAAAGGTGTTATATAATAGTACACTGCTATTTAGGAGATATTTGATTACCAAAATCATAAAGGCATCGAAGTGACCAATTAATGTTAGTCACCATCAGCGGTGTTTTACGAACTTTAAATCTGCCTCCTTCAATGTGGGGGAAATACGCCACCAAGTGGCCAGAGGAGCCGTGACCTGACATCTGAATGTCTACGTGCTATATCTCACCTTTAATGAAACGTCGCCGCGACTTTTGATTTTTGACCGCTGCAACTTTTGACGGCTGACTCGCTCGCTCGCTGCCCGCGACCACGTGATTAACGCAAGAATAAGGGCGGCCTCCTCCCACTTCACCTTCTCTCGTTGAGGGAGCAAACACAACCACACACCTGTGTTCATTCAAATGTTGTTGTATTAGCGTTTATTTGTTTATTATCCATTTCACGAGAAAAACGCCACGCAGCCGCTTTTACACGTCAGTTTCATGTCTCAGACGCCGTTTCTGTTTCACCCACGTAGAACCAGTATAAACACGTAATAAACCAACACAAGAAAGAGCAAATACCATTCACACCGAAGATTCGTATCTAAACAATCTTCGTTCTTCTGTCTTAAACTCGTAAGATAATTTACTTTTTCACCGGAAGTAGCCTAATCTTATCTATATTACATTCGGTCTTTAACGTTTGAAAACAATCCAGTAAGTAAAAACCTTTGCACCACTTTCCTTGTAAACGCTGATAATAGACGGTGTATCCGTCATAACGAAATTAAAACAGACCACAACTCGTACCTGTGTCTTTCCCTGGGATGAGCTGGAAGTGAGCAGAGATGTTACTGCTGTAACAGATGCGGACCTCCCACAAGCAGAAACGAAACTGATCCCAGCCGTATGTATTAATGCACTGTAAAACAAAATCCGTAAAAACTACTGAAAGATTATGGCAATTTTGGTAGCCAGTAACGTTCCGTAAAAATACGGCAAAACTGTTATTCACATTAGGGTAGAGTACAGTAAATTTACAGTGATACCTGGGGTTTATAACAGTATTACAATGTAGAACTTTAAGTATTTGCTATATAAAAATGCATGTATAGACTGCATATTTAGCCATAAAATACACTTTTTCCTGCATGTTTAAACTATATACTCACACAGAAACACCGTATTTGTTATGTCTTTGGACCATATATTTAACACAGAAATACCTTCAGAAAAATACTGGCAATTGTGGTAGCCAGTAATGTTCTGTAAAAAAATACGGTAATACAGTTGTTCACATTAGGGTAGAGAAATGTTAATTTACAGCAATAACTGTGGTTTATAACAGTATTAAAATGTAAAAATGTAAGTATTTGTCATTGAAAAATACATGTATAGACTGAATATTTAGCTGTAAAATAATTTTTTTTTTACATGTTTTAACTGTACACAGAAACACACTATTTTTTTTATGTCTTTGGACCATATATTTGACACAGAAATAGCTTAAATTTTACAGAAAAATACTGGCAATTTTGGTAGCCAGAATCTCTCCGTAAAAATACGCTAAAATCTTTTTTCACATTACAGTAAAGTACTGTTAATTTACAGTAATAACTAGGGTTTATAAACTTATTAAAATGACGAAAATGACTATATTTGCCATTGAAAAATATATGTATTGACTGTTTATTTAGCAGTAAAATTCACTTCTTTTTACATGCTTAATCAGTATTCTTAACACAGAAACATGTTGTTTCTTTTTACACGGAAATACCTTCTGTTTTACAGAAAAAAACGGGCAACTTTGGTAGCCAGAATTTTTCCGTAAAAAATATGGTAAAACTGTTCTTCACATTACAGTAAAGTACAGATTACTGTTACAGTAATAAATGTAATAATGTAGTAATGTAGTAATAAATAAATAAATTTATTGTACACAAAAATACTGGCAGCTGTGGTTGCCAGAAAATCTTCTACACATTACAGTTAGGCGAGGTACATTTTAAGGCTATAACTGGGGTTTAGATCAGTATTATACCTTAAAAGTTGACATATTTGTCATTACATCTTTTACATCCTTAGACAAGCTATTGAACACAGAAATACTGTTTTTTTTTTTACATTACTGGCAGCTGTGGTTGCCAGAATTCAAAAACTTTTTTTAAAATTACGGTTTAATAACATTTGTAATGTTTAAGACTAAATCATTATTTTTCCAGAATAATTACATTATTTATTAGACAAAAGCACATATTTTACTGATACATTGTAGAATAATAAATTTTTCAAGTTTGTATACTCCCCCCCCAAAAAAGTTAATGTTAAAACTTGATTTTGTTGTGACACAAGAACTTACTAGAATTTATTATAAAAGGAAAACAAAGATACAAGAATAATTTTAGATTAAATTATTCAAAACAATTCCCAAATAAAAGAATGCTATATGTGTAGGCAATGAAAAGTTTGCACAAAGCAGAAATCTGCCCACTCTTGATCCAAGCAATCAAAAGAAACTCAACATGAAACATCTTTCTCTGACAGCACTAAAACTAAATAACTTAAGTATGTCATATCATACTTACAGTTCTGGTCAATGGTGAGGAGCTCAGCAACACATGAATGTGGCGCTTTGGATTTAACAGTCCTAAGATGCATGCCATCCCTTTATCCAGGAGTCCATGGGCATAAAAGGGACGTGACAAAGATGTCAATAAGTTGTCCAAGATGGGTCCAAAATCTTGATTTCCTGTAGCTGATAAGCCATGTCAGCAGCATGTGAATGCCAAGGGTCTCCATATCCTGGCTGGACTGTGTTACAACAGTGGGATCCCAGGACCTAACAACATTAGGAAGAGTAGATGCACCAAAAACAGAGTTAGAAAATATAAATCTATTATTTTTAATTTATAAAAGTTGTTTAGGAGAAATTGTGCAAAATCAATTGGATTATGGCAGTATATGACTTTATAATCCAGCACTGTCTGCTGGAATGAGCATTTTTGTTGAGGTTTTGAGTTTTTCAGATTCTCACACATCATGGGTGGATCTACTGCTGATGTCTTGCTTGACATATATAATAATAATAATAACTATTATTAATGTTGTTAATATTATCATTATTACCAAATCTTAAAATTGTTAGTTATAATAACATTTTATATATTTAAAGAAAAAAGATTAGAATCTGACAAGATCTGATCTCTTTCAGCTACTGTAGTCATGTACCTGGGTTACATGTAGACCTTTATCTCATCAGAATAACTTTATGATTCTTTAAACACCATCAGCCAACACGTCGGCAAGGCCAGACTCAAGCAGGATTTTTAAATTACAAGAAATAACTTATGAGAAGAAGATGACGTCAAGAAAGGAAGATCGGCTAAAGAGAAGATCGGCTGAGATGAGCTGAAGACAAGAAGAATAACCTTAAGGCAAGAAGATCAGTTAAAAAGAAGATGGCTGAAGAAAGGAACTCTGTGTTGAAGAGAGGAAGATAAGTTTGAAGCATTTAGTCAAAACTCTAGTGGAATAATAAAATTTAGGAGAATTTAGCAAGTGGCTGAAAGCCATAAAAGAAAGAACTGATGGCTTAAGTAGCATTGCTCTTAAATAAAATAGTTGAAGAAGGTGAAAAACCTTTTGAATTGCTAAAGAACTTTAAATTAATCAAAATAAAGATTAAGGGCAAGAAGATGAGGAAGAATGAGGAAAGGAAGAGAAGAAGAGGAGGAATTAGAATGGAGCTAAGTGGAAGAAGAAAAAGGAAGGGATTGTAGACAGAAATCATGAAAGAAGACATGCTGACAGAAGTGCAGAGAGGGAGACAGGCAACACATATGGACATAGAAAGACATATGCTGCTATAATTAGTTTCCTCTCTGTCTCTTTTGGAACTACTGCATCAATTAATGTTCTTCATGAAATAATGAAGCTTTTTTTAATTTATTTAAATGGAAATCCCCTTTTAAAAACTGTTTTTGTATTTGAAGTCAGGTAATCTTTGTCTGATATGAAAAGTTGTTTGATGATCTGAAACATCTGTTACAAAACAGCAGAAATCAAAGAAAATAGATAAGGGGGCAAACACTTTTTCTCAGCACTGTATATGATTTCAACAGACACTTCTACAATCCAGTTTGGAAGTGACTAACTAAAATGCGTTATCAATATTTTTTCACTACATATAGAATCAAACCAAAACAAAAAAAAGTAAAATGGAAAAGTAGTTTGGCAACATTTTACTACTTTTATTAAATATTTCGTGATGTTTAATTATTCCTCCTGAATCCACGAGCTATTTAATAATAGGGAACTTAGTATTTCCCACCTTTGTGCCTTTGTTCTTTTCATGAGTTATGTTGTTTTCTTTTACCTAATAATAAAGGTTTTACATAATACTTAGAACAGTTACAATCAGAATATTTTTATTGTCTCTATACAATAAAGAGAACAACATAGAATGAAAATAGAGGCATATCTTTTACACATAACTTAATGTACTGTAGTATACTTCACTAAAAATATTACTTTGAGCATCTTACAGGATAACTCACCTTTCTGATGGTGGAGAGAGATCTCCAGGTTTCTCCAGGTGGCAGTGGTTTGGCGGACAACATTTAAGTAGACTGGATCAGTTTTGGACTGGGTCCAGTTCAATATTTGAAAAAACCATTATTACTTTTATTTTCTTGAGCATTTCTTTTTAATAATACTTTTGATAGGCTTACATGGCTTAATTTGAATGTTATGTCAAGAATATGGAGTTCATCAGCACTCAATCTGCAGCCACTGGACAGTCTGCTTTTGCTGATTATAAATATAAACTTAGCACAAAAAGTATGGAAAATTGTGATTGGTAGATTATTTCTTTGTTGTAACAATGCTTCTTGGCAATAAATATTATACTCCTGGAAAGCCTGTTTATTTTCCTTTTGAACGGCAACACATTTGTAAGGAACATGCATTTGTGGGAGGAGCAGCAGAGCCGAGTATGTGGGTTGTGCCCACGAAACATTTGCAAACCTTTTGCACACCTCAGTACCCTTTAAAATGAGAAATAATAAGAATTGATTAAATGAAAATTTCAGCAAAATGATCACAGAAGTTTTAGTCAGATGATTAATTTAAAAACAATACGGTTTTAAATATATCCTAATAAAAATATCCTAATATAATCTTAATAGGAATATTTTCTAATCCTATTTTGTCTGCAGCTTTCATCAGTCAGGAGCAGATCTCTGAAAGAAGCTTTTTTGGATTTCTTCCATTTGACTTTGGTACTTTTCTTAGGATTTATGAAGAAGAAACACCTTTGTCAAAAGTTTAATAAAATAAGCATCAATTAAGGGTTGAAAACAAGGAACCTGTATTGTTAAATATACTATAACGAACAAGAATACACACAGAAAAGTCAAAGTTAAAAAGAAAAAAACAAACAAACAAACAAAAAAAAAACAAGACTTTGTACCTTTGCAGGAACTGTAGTGTTGAGCAGAGTTTCCCTGGGTAGTGTGTAGTGTAGTCATTTCCATGTCAGACAAAGGTGTGGACGTGAATGAAGTGATGCGATCGTTGATCCTTAACATGAGTGTCCAAGCATCTAAGTAGGGCCCTGCAAATATTAACAATGGAAAATAAAGTATTAAACTTCAAAGCCCAAAACTTTTTATTTTTAGAGCATCTTTAAGAGATTGTGATTCACAGAGGGTTTACTGATGCTCATTTTCGTGGCTACTTCCTCAACACAATACTATAAGGGGTTGCTAACAATTTGAACATCTGAACCTGGAAGTTTCTGGAACAAAAGAACATTGGTGGATCACCATTAAGGTTTGCTGCTCAGTCAGTCCAATATTTTATTAAATTAATACAGATTTTGTTTTTAATTATGGAAATTTTATTTTAATTCAGAACACTGACTGTTTTTTTTTTCCCAAACAAATCTGCTGGTTAGTGGTTTGGTGCATTTAAAAGTCAAATATATATGCGTTTTAATCTAGCAGCAGATGTTAGTTTTCTTGTGCACAGGTAGTGTGTGTCCTTCACCAGGCCTCTATGACAGTCTGAGCTAATACTTCATTAATAGATGAAGTTTTCACTCTGTCAGAGAAAACTAAAATCACATGTGTGATGTGGGTGTGGTGTGTGCTGTATGGCAATTGTTCTGTGTGTTGTGACATATGGAAATGAATTTGTGTGTAAACTCACTGTTTTGAATTGTTTAAATACAATGAGGATGAATTCATGAACAGATTACTCATTCTTATATTTTATCCCATTATACTGCACTGCCATAAAAAAAGAGTAGGTGTTTATTTTAGTTTTTGCTGTAAGGACGAGAACATTTAAACTCCTAACATAATCTCACTTGCGCTCACATAGTGAAAAGTTACACGTTATTACTGCAGAAGCAGCTGTCAAAACCGACGGCCTGTTACAATAAAGACGATACTTTCAGAGCTGCTTTTAATCTGTCAACACGTGGAGCTCCTGTAGTGCAGTTGAACAATGAACGCGTTTAAAGACAAACAGTTTATTCACAAATGTGACAAAAATACAAACAGTATATGCTTGGATTCCCTGTTCCCGAGTCAGGCGGCGAGTTTCTCAAAACAAGAGTTGCGAATGCTCACGTTATAAAGAGACAGAGAAGAAAGAACATCAACTTACCGCTGAAATTTGAAGATGCTTGTACGGAAATTTACAGTTGTGGCAGTTATGTATATTATGGTTTTTGACTGTCATAAAAAGATTTTGATAGTAAATTTAATAATGATAACGTGTGTATTTAATACCATATTGACGTAAAATTCACAGCTGTAAAATTTAAGTATATTATCAGAGTCAGAGTCAGAATCAAGTTTATTGTCAATTCTACTACATGTAAGATACATACAGAGAATCGAAATTACGTTACTCTCAATTAACGTATATTATATTTTTCTGATAATAACAGTATTAGATAGTAAAATTAACAACTATTAATTGTCTTTTCTACAAGGTATAGACGTAAAATCTACACTTTTTATGGTTGTGATCTTTGTTTGAAGTTGCAATCATCAGCTTTCAGTGCAGACGTTGAAGCTGCGTGTTTCTTTCACTTTCTCTTTTATTACAGACTGAAAAAAGGGCCTCCAGAGCAGGACACAACAGTTAAATAACTAATTTTGTTGACCTGCTTTGTGGGACGCCACAAAGACAACGGCCAAGCTGCTGAGAATCTGTTATACTGCACAATTGTATTATTTATTATTTGTTTGTTTTTAGACTCTAGATTTGAATGTTGTGTTTAGAGAGGAGTTTATTTTTTCAGAGGGTTTGAACTGAGTCCGTGCTTGAGGAGAAAGACAGCAACAGTTCCAGCTAGGCACAGCCACATCCTGGCTTCATGTTTATCCAGCATAATATATATATATGTATATATATATATATGTATATATGTGTGTGTGTATATATATATATATATATATGTATATATGTGTGTGTGTATATATATATATATATATATGTA
>JABWDQ010000322.1:0-28067 GCA_014839995.1 Xenentodon cancila
ATATATATATGTGTATGGGAAGGGGTTATGGGTTACAAAACAAAAAACTAGATTTATTCACGTATAGTTACTGAGACAAACTCATTCTGGAGTAGACATGTGACTGTAGAGCAGGAAACTTCTGGAACTGTCCTCAGACAAATCAGTGGTTTGTTTTTGTCTCATCAATATTCAGTCCAGCTGTACGACTGCTCAGCCGGCCAATCAGATTGCTCACAGTGTAGGGCGGTGCCAGAGAAGTACGGCTGCGTGTGGTGTCCAGGAAGCCCCACCTCCAGCTGTGTCTACAACCAATCATGCTCCGGTGCCCCTGCAGACATTTGTCCACCTCCTCACATCACACAGGTGAGTCCACCAACGGGCCGTCTATGCAGAAACCCTTTAACAATGGAAACACGAGACTCTCCATGTCTGCAGGTGATGCCGGTCTCTGGGCCTCTTGAAGGTGGAGTCCTGGTGACCATCACTGGGTCCAACCTGGGCATGAGGTACCAGGATGTGGTGGGTGGAGTCACCGTGGCAGGTGTTCAGTGTGTGCCTCAGCCTGAAGGATACTTGATCTCCACCAGGTAACACTAACACCTGAACATCCTCACCACAACAGGCTTCTACAAACTACACACACATTTCCTGTTACTGCCAGCCCACAGCAGATCACCTGCAGTGGACAACAGCCAAACTAAACCGGTTCAGTCCAGACGTGGACGCCAGCCGAACTAAACCGGTTCAGTCCAGACGTGGACGCCAGCCGAACTAAACCGGTTCAGTCCAGACGTGGACGCCAGCGGAACTAAACCGGCTCAGTCCAGACGTGGACGCCACTTAAAGTAAACCAGTTCAGTCCGGATGTGGACGCCAGTACAACAACTTTCAACGCCAGCCAAATTAAACCGGTTCAGTCCAGATGTGGACGCCAGTTAAAGTACAAAAGTTTAGTCCTTCAGTCCGGATGTGGACGCCGGCCAAGCTAAACCGGTTCCGTCCAGACGTGGACACCAGCCAAACTAAACCGGTTCAGTCCAGATGTGGACGCCAGCCGAACTAAACCGGTTCAGTCCAGACGTGGACGCCAGTTAAAGTAAACCAGTTCAGTCTGGATGTGGACGCCACTTAAAGTACAACACTTTAGTCCTTCAGTCCGGATGTGGACGCCGGCCAAGCTAAACCGGTTCCGTCCAGACGTGGACACCAGCCAAGCTAAACCGGTTCCTTCCAGATGTGGACGCCAGCCAAACTAAACCGGTTCAGTCCAGATGTGGACGCCAGCCAAACTAAACCGGTTCAGTCCAGATGTGGACGCCAGCCGAACTAAACCGGTTCAGTCCAGACGTGGACGCCAGTTAAAGTACAAAAGTTTAGTCCTTCAGTCCGGATGTGGACGCCGGCCAAGCTAAACCGGTTCCTTCCAGATGTGGACGCCAGCCAAACTAAACTGGTTCAGTCCAGATGTGGACGCCAGTACAACAACTTTCAACGCCAGCCAAATTAAACCGGTTCAGTCCAGATGTGGACGCCAGTTAAAGTACAAAAGTTTAGTCCTTCAGTCCGGATGTGGACGCCGGCCAAGCTAAACCGGTTCCGTCCAGACGTGGACACCAGCCAAACTAAACCGGTTCAGTCCAGATGTGGACGCCAGCCGAACTAAACCGGTTCAGTCCAGACGTGGACGCCAGTTAAAGTAAACCAGTTCAGTCTGGATGTGGACGCCAGCCAAACTAAACCGGTTCAGTCCAGATGTGGACGCCAGCCGAACTAAACCGGTTCAGTCCAGACGTGGACGCCAGTTAAAGTACAAAAGTTTAGTCCTTCAGTCCGGATGTGGACGCCGGCCAAGCTAAACCGGTTCCTTCCAGATGTGGACGCCAGCCAAACTAAACTGGTTCAGTCCAGATGTGGACGCCAGCCGAACTAAACCGGTTCAGTCCAGACGTGGACGCCAGTTAAAGTAAACCAGTTCCGTCCTTCAGTCTGGATTTGGACGCCGGCCAAGCTAAACTGGTTCCGTCCAGACGTGGACACCAGCCAAACTAAACCGGTTCAGTCCAGATGTGGACGCCAGTTAAAGTAAACCAGTTCAGTCCTTCAGTCTGGATGTGGACGCCGGCCAAGCTAAACCGGTTCAGTCCAGACGTGGACACCAGCGGAATTAAACCGGCTCAGTCCAGACGTGGACGCCAGCGGAACTAAACCGGCTCAGTCCAGATGTGGACACCAGCCGAACGAAACCGGTTCAGTCCAGACGTGGACGCCACTTAAAGTAAACCAGTTCAGTCCGGATGTGGACGCCAGTTAAAGTACAAAAGTTTAGTCCTTCAGTCCGGATGTGGACGCCGGCCAAGCTAAACCGGTTCCGTCCAGACGTGGACACCAGCCAAACTAAACCGGTTCAGTCCAGATGTGGACGCCAGCCGAACTAAACCGGTTCAGTCCAGACGTGGACGCCAGTTAAAGTACAAAAGTTTTGTCCTTCAGTCCGGATGTGGACGCCGGCCAAGCTAAACCGGTTCCATCCAGACGTGGACACCAGCCAAACTAAACCGGTTCAGTCCAGATGTGGACGCCAGCCGAACTAATTCGGTTCAGTCCAGACGTGGACGCCAGCGGAACTAAACCGGCTCAGTCCAGATGTGGACACCAGCCGAACGAAACCAGTTCAGTCCAGACGTGGACGCCAGTTAAAGTACAAAAGTTTTGTCCTTCAGTCCGGATGTGGACGCCGGCCAAGCTAAACCGGTTCCATCCAGACGTGGACACCAGCCAAACTAAACCGGTTCAGTCCAGATGTGGACGCCAGCCGAACTAATTCGGTTCAGTCCAGACGTGGACGCCAGCGGAACTAAACCGGCTCAGTCCAGATGTGGACACCAGCCGAACGAAACCAGTTCAGTCCAGACGTGGACGCCAGTTAAAGTTAACCAGTTCAGTCCGGATGTGGACGCCGGCCAAACTAAACCGGTTCCATCCAGATGTGGACACCAGCCAAACTAAACCGGTTCAGTCCAGATGTGGACGCCAGTTAAAGTAAACCAGTTAAGTCCTTCAGTCCGGATGTGGACGCCAGCCACACTAAACCGGTTCATTCCAGACGTGGACGCCAGTCAAAGTAAACCGGTTCAGTCCTTCAGTCCGGATGTGGACGCCAGCCGAACTAAACCGGTTCAGTCCAGACGTGGATTCCAGCCGAACTAAACCAGTTTAGTCCAGACATGGACGCCAGCCGAACTAAACCGGTTCAGTCCAGACGTGGACGCCAGTTAAAGTAAACCAGTTTAGTCCAGATGTGGACAACAGCCAAACTAAACCGGTTCAGTCCTTCAGTCCAGATGTGGACGCCAGCCTAACTAAACTGGTTCAGTCCAGATGTGGACGCCAGCCAAGCTAAACCGGTTCCGTCCAGACGTGGACACCAGCCAAACTAAACCGGTTCAGTCCAGATGTGGACGCCAGCCGAACTAAACCGGTTCAGTCCAGACGTGGACGCCAGTTAAAGTAAACCAGTTTAGTCCAGATGTGGACAACAGCCAAACTAAACCGGTTCAGTCCAGACGTGGACGCCAGCCGAACTAAACCAGTTCAGTCCAGACGTGGACGCCAGCCTAACTAAACTGGTTCAGTCAGACGTGAACGTGAGTTAAAGTAAACCGGTTCAGTCCTTCAGTCCAGATGTGGACGCCAGCCTAACTAAACTGGTTCAGTCCAGATGTGGACGCCAGCCGAACTAAATCGGTTCAGTCCAGATGTGGACGCCAGCCGAACTAAATCGGTTCAGTCCAGATGTGGACGCCAGCCGAACTAAACTGGTTCAGTCCAGATGTGGACGCCAGCCGAACTAAACTGGTTCAGTCCAGATATGGACGCCAGCCTAACTAAACTGGTTCAGTCCAGATGTGGACGCCAGCCAAGCTAAACCGGTTCCGTCCAGACGTGGACACCAGCCAAACTAAACCGGTTCAGTCCAGATGTGGACGCCAGCCGAACTAAATCGGTTCAGTCCAGACGTGGACGCCAGCGGAACTAAACCGGCTCAGTCCAGATGTGGACACCAGCCGAACGAAACCAGTTCAGTCCAGACGTGGACGCCAGTTAAAGTTAACCAGTTCAGTCCGGATGTGGACGCCGGCCAAACTAAACCGGTTCCATCTAGATGTGGACACCAGCCAAACTAAACCGGTTCAGTCCAGATGTGGACGCCAGTTAAAGTAAACCAGTTAAGTCCTTCAGTCCGGATGTGGACGCCAGCCACACTAAACCGGTTCATTCCAGACGTGGACGCCAGTCAAAGTAAACCGGTTCAGTCCTTCAGTCCGGATGTGGACGCCAGCCGAACTAAACCGGTTCAGTCCAGACGTGGATTCCAGCCGAACTAAACCAGGTCAGTCCAGACATGGACGCCAGCCGAACTAAACCGGTTCAGTCCAGACGTGGACGCCAGTTAAAGTAAACCAGTTTAGTCCAGATGTGGACAACAGCCAAACTAAACCGGTTCAGTCCAGACGTGGACGCCAGCCGAACTAAACCAGTTCAGTCCAGACGTGGACGCCAGCCTAACTAAACTGGTTCAGTCAGACGTGAACGTGAGTTAAAGTAAACCGGTTCAGTCCTTCAGTCCAGATGTGGACGCCAGCCTAACTAAACTGGTTCAGTCAGACGTGAACGTGAGTTAAAGTAAACCGGTTCAGTCCTTCAGTCCAGATGTGGACGCCAGCCTAACTAAACTGGTTCAGTCCAGATGTGGACGCCAGCCGAACTAAACCAGTTCATTCCAGATGTGGACGCCAGCCTAACTAAACTGGTTCAGTCAGACGTGTTTCACTTGCCTTTGCTGTGTCTCTCCTGAAAACATTTTACATTTATTTTGGCGTTTAACTTTTTTACCAGGTCACCCTGTTTTGTTTTTTTTTTTTTCTTTGAACGACAGTCTACATATACTCTAATAGTTAGTACCTTAGTTAGCAAAACCAACTAAAGTCAGATATAAAAGCATTTTAATCTTGCAGCAGGTAGTTTTCTTTTTTCCTCTTTCAGTCCTCTTTAAGTGTATGATCAAACATATTTTATTAACCTTGATTCTTTCAGACAATTAAAATCACAGACACAAAGACACTCGTGGAGGAGTGTGTGGTGTGTTATGGCAGTAACAACAGACAAGCAAAAAAAGACAGATATAAACAAAGTACAAAGGGAGTGGTTACAGTGGTGGGCTTGGGCGTGGAGGACCCAGGTTCAAGCCCAGGGCTGCCCACAGTGGTAAATCACGGGGGGCCCCTGAGCAAGGCCCTTAACTCCCAATTGCTCCCCGGGGCGCTGCCCTGCTAGCAGCCCCACTGCTCACTAGTGAAACTAGTTGATGGGTTAAATTAAATTTAAATTTCGGTGTATCGTGCATACAGCGTGTGTGCGATGTCCACACTGACAAGAATGATCAGAAAAAGAAAAAAAGAAAAAGAAAAAAGTACAGCAGTTGAACAGAAAAGAACAGAAATACTCTCTTCTGTCTCTCCTGCATCTCCTGTGCTCCCCTGTGTCTCACTTGTCTTTGCTGTGTCTCTCCTGCGTCTCCTGTCTCTCTCCTGTGTGTTAGGATTGTGTGTGAGCTGCAGCCCAATGGGAAGCAGAAGGAGGGACCTGTCTTTGTTACTGTAGGAACTACTTCACCTGGCAAGTCGACACAGACTTTCAGATATCAGGTAAGACTGAATCCTGGCTCTTCAGATGTTGCTCTGGAAACACAGTTCTTTTGGTTCACAAAATACATGGTCTAGTCCAGGGGTGGTCAATCCTGGTCCTCGAGAGCCCCAATCCAGCATGTTTTAGATGTTTCCCTGCTTCAGCACACCATGACACCAATGGCTGTGTCATCAACAGAGTGGTGCAGACCTTTAAGACAAGCTGATGATGAGCATTCATTTGAATCAGGTGTGTGGAAGCAGGGAAACATCTAAAACATGCTGGATTGGGGCTCTCGAGGACCAGGATTGACCACCCCTGGTCTAGTCTGTCAGCCCAGTCCTGATTGTCCTTAGAGCAAAGACAAAACAGAACCCTTGGTTCCTTTAATTGATTAAAATCTTCAGAATAAAACTTCTGTGTTATCATTATCAGCTAAGACCCTTGTCTTTGAAATGGAGGGCTTAGTCAGACTCAGCTTACCCTGCGTTGTTATTCAGAAACTATGTTTTGAGCTGAGCATTTCAGCATGGATGCTTGTTTCTTTGGGTTTCTACCAATCCAATAGAACTTTGTACCTTGACCAGTCTGTCCTGACAAACTGAAGTTCCTCTCGGATCCAATCTGTGTTCAGGACCCTGAGCTGCTGGATCTGGTTCCTGATAAAGGTCCGGTCTCTGGAGGAACTAGACTGACCATCAGAGGAAGACAGCTACTCACTGGCCAGACATCAGACCTGAGTGCTTTCCTGGGCCCACAGCCTTGCTACATGTAAGTCTGACATGCATATCCCTATTAACTCCAGTACCACCACTGACGCCAGTATCCACAATAACATCAGCACCACCAATAACACTAGCGTGTCCTGCCTCCTTTCCTCCTGTGTCCTTTCAGAGTGGCAGAGGCCAATGACTCCCAGTTGGTGTGTCAGACTGGTTTGAGTAATCAGACTGGTGGAGTCCCAGTACGGGTTTTCTTCGGAAAAGCTGAGCGGACAGTTCCTGATGTCACCTTTCGTTACCTGGACGACCCCATCATCAGTAACGCCTTACCTGGGGAGAGCTTCTATGCGTAAGGACCAGTCATCTGTCAACAATTATCTTCATGCATCATCCATAACTGCACATCCTAATGAGCTCCTTACTTCCTGTCCTAAGAGGTGGACGCGTTGTAATGGTGACAGGTAAGAACCTGGATGCGGTGCAGCGGCCAGTCATATCTGTGTGGGTGGAACCTCTGGAGATTCAGAGGGTGAAACGGAAAAGACGACTGGCTCTTTTGACTCCCAGACAGCAGCTGGTCTTCAGCAGCACCATGACAACGGTAAGAAATGCTGACCAATCAGAGGTAACTTCAGTCCAGCTTAGCACCTGGTCTCATTTTCTTGTCCCCTCTCCTGTCTGTCTCCTCACCTTTCTCCCAGGTATCTGAGCAGTGCTTGGTCCTGTCATCCTCTCAGATGACTTGTCCCACCCCAGAAGTTTTCCCGGAGCTCAAAGTTAAAGGTGTCTGGTTCCAACTCGACAACGTCAGAGTCCACTATGAGAGCATCAAGGTACCTGTCCACAGCGTCAGCTGTGTGTGTGTCCTCAACCGTTCTTCCCCTTACCGGCCCTCCTCCTTACCTGTCCTCCTCACCTGTCTCTCAGGGTAAAAGCTTCAAGTATTATCCAAACCCGCAGTTATTTTCTTTAAACCGAGACGCTCCAGATGTTCCATACCGTTTTAAACCTGGAGGAGTGATTGCTGTGGAGGTATGAAAACATCATACGGTGGTCCTGATGTCTGTAGACTCAAACTTACCTAATCTGATGTTGTGGTGTGATGGTGTCCCTTAGGGTCAGGAGCTGACAAGAGCCATGTCCAGGCAGGAGGTCACAGCTCGGCTCGGGGATCAGGAGTGTGAGGTGAAAACTCTGGACAGCACTCACCTGTACTGTGAACCCCCTGAGGTTCAGCCAATGAGCATTGACGACAGCAACGAGCTGCCAAGTCTCAAGGTATCTCTCACACACACACGCACACACACACAGACAGGTATGAATAAAACCACACACCCCGGAACCAGAACACAGCCAGTCAGGTGACCTGACCAGCAAACCAGTTGAGTCCAGGTCTTTAAAAACAGCTGCTTCATCCTGCAGCATAAACACATTCATTAACAATTAACTAGAAAACTAATCATATCCTCATTGAACAGAGCACCACTTCCTTTAACAATAAAAAGAAAGAATTCATCTGAAGCCAAAACTTCTTCTGAAAGAAGAATGTCTTCTGCCATCAGAAGACATCGTGACCTGGTTAGACCTGGAACAAACCTGTCGTTTAACTCATTTGTGAATGTAGCCAACCAAAATAAACTGGTTCAATCTAGACGTGGATGCTGTCTGAACTGAACTGAACTGGTTTAATCCAGACATGGACACTGGCTGAGTTAAATCTGTTTAATCCGATCAATCCAAATGTGGATGCCAACCGAACTAAACTAGTTCAGTCCAGATGTGGATGCCAACCGAACTAAACTAGTTCAGTCCAGATGTGGATGCCAACCAAACTTAACCAGTTCAGTCCAGATGTGGGTGCCAACTGAACTAAACTAGTTCAATCCAAATGTGGATGCCAACCGAACTAAACTAGTTCAGTCCAGATGTGGGTGCCAACCGAACTAAACTAGTTCAGTCCAGATGTGGGTGCCAACCGAACTAAACTAGTTCAGTCCAGATGTGGATGCCAACCAAACTTAACTAGTTCAGTTCAGATTTGGGTGCCAACCGAACTAAACTAGTTCAGTCCAGATGTGGATGCCAACCAAACTAAACTAATTCAGTCCAGATGTGGATGCCAACCGAACTAAACTAGTTCAGTCCAGATGTGGGTGCCAACCGAACTAAACTAGTTCAGTCCAGATGTGGATGCCAACCGAACTAAATAGGTTCAGTCCAAATGTGGATGCCAACCGAACTTAACTAGTTCAGTCCAGATGTGGGTGCCAACCGAACTAAACTAGTTCAGTCCAGATGTGGATGCCAACCGAACTAAACTAGTTCAGTCCAGATGTGGGTGCCAACCGAACTAAACTAGTTCAGTCCAGATGTGGGTGCCAACCGAACTAAACTAGTTCAGTCCAAATGTGGATGCCAACCCAACTAAAATAGTTTAGTCCAGATGTGGGTGCCAACCGAACTAAACTAGTTCAGTCCAAATGTGGGTGCCAACCGAAGTAAACTAGTTCAGTCCAGATGTGGGTGCCAACCGAACTAAACTAGTTCAGTCCAGATGTGGATGCCAACCGAACTAAATAGGTTCAGTCCAAATGTGGATGCCAACCGAACTAAACTAGTTCAGTCCAGATGTGGATGCCAACCAAACTAAATAGGTTCAGTCCAGATGTGGGTGCCGACCGAACTAAACTAGTTCAGTCCAGTTGTGGGTGCCAACCGAACTAAACTAGTTCAGTCCAGATGTGGGTGCCAACCGAACTAAACTAGTTCAGTCCAAATGTGGATGCCAACCGAACTAAACTAGTTCAGTCCAAATGTGGGTGCCAACCGAACTAAATTAGTTCAGTCCAGATGTGGGTGCCAACCGAACTAAACTAGTTCAGTCCAGATGCGGGTGCCAACCGAACTAAACTAGTTCAGTCCAGATGCGGGTGCCAACCGAACTAAACTAGTTCAGTCCAGATGCGGGTGCCAACCGAACTAAATAGGTTCAGTCCAAATGTGGATGCCAACCGAACTAAATAGGTTCAGTCCAGATGTGGATGCCAACCGAACTAAACTAGTTCAGTCCAGATGTGGGTGCCAACCGAACTAAACTAGTTCAGTCCAGATGTGGATGCCAACCGAACTAAATAGGTTCAGTCCAAATGTGGATGCCAACCGAACTAAACTAGTTCAGTCCAGATGTGGGTGCCAACCGAACTAAACTAGTTCAGTCCAGATGTGGGTGCCAACCGAACTAAACTAGTTCAGTCCAGATGTGGATGCCAACCGAACTAAACTAGTTCAGTCCAGATGTGGGTGCCAACCGAACTAAACTAGTTCAGTCCAGATGTGGGTGCCAACCGAACTAAACTAGTTCAGTCCAAATGTGGATGCCAACCGAACTAAATAGGTTCAGTCCAAATGTGGATGCCAACCTAACTAAATAGGTTCAGTCCAAATGTGGATGCCAACCGAACTAAACTAGTTCAGTCCAGATGTGGGTGCCAACCGAACTAAACTAGTTCAATCCAAATGTGGATGCCAACCGAACTAAAATAGTTCAGTCCAGATGTGGGTGCCAACCGAACTAAACTAGTTCAGTCCAGATGTGGATGCCAACCAAACTTAACTAGTTCAGTTCTGATGTGGATGCCAACCAAACTAAACTAGTTCAGTCCAGATGTGGATGCCAACCGAACTAAACTAGTTCAGTCCAGATGTGGGTGCCAACCGAACTAAACTAGTTCAGTCCAGATGTGGATGCCAACCGAACTAAACTAGTTCAGTCCAGATGTGGATGCCAACCGAACTAAATAGGTTCAGTCCAGATGTGGATGCCAACCGAACTAAACTAGTTCAGTCCAGATGTGGGTGCCAACCAAACTAAACTAGTTCAGTCCAGATGTGGGTGCCAACCAAACTAAACTAGTTCAGTAGAAATGTGGATGCCAACCGAACTAAACTAGTTCAGTCCAAATGTGGGTGCCAACCGAAGTAAACTAGTTCAGTCCAGATGTGGGTGCCAACCGAAGTAAACTAGTTCAGTCCAGATGTGGATGCCAACCGAACTAAATAGGTTCAGTCCAAATGTGGATGCCAACCGAACTAAACTAGTTCAGTCCAGATGTGGGTGCCAACCGAACTAAACTAGTTCAGTCCAGATGTGGATGCCAACCAAACCTAACTAGTTCAGTTCTGATGTGGATGCCAACCAAACTAAACTAGTTCAGTCCAGATGTGGATGCCAACCGAACTAAACTAGTTCAGTCCAGATGTGGGTGCCAACCGAACTAAACTAGTTCAGTCCAGATGTGGATGCCAACCGAACTAAATAGGTTCAGTCCAGATGTGGATGCCAACCGAACTAAACTAGTTCAGTCCAGATGTGGGTGCCAACTGAACTAAATAGATTCAGTCCAAATGTGGATGCCAACCTAACTAAACTAGTTCAGTCCAGATGTGGGTGCCAACCGAACTAAACTAGTTCAGTCCAGATGTGGATGCCAACCGAACTAAACTAGTTCAGTCCAAATGTGGGTGCCAACCGAACTAAACTAGTTCAGTCCAGATGTGGGTGCCAACCGAACTAAATAGGCTCAGTCCAAATGTGGATGCCAACCGAACTAAACTAGTTCAGTCCAGATGTGGATGCCAACCGAACTAAACTAGTTCAGTCCAGATGTGGGTGCCAACCGAACTAAATAGGCTCAGTCCAAATGTGGATGCCAACCGAACTAACCTAGTTCAGTCCAAATGTGGATGCCAACCGAACTAAACTAGTTCAGTTCAGATGTGGGTGCCAACCGAACTAAACAGGTTCAGTCCAAATGTGGGTGCCAACCGAACTAAACAGGTTCAGTCCAAATGTGGATGCCAACCGAACTAAACAGGTTCAGTCCAAATGTGGGTGCCAACCAAACTAAACAGGTTCAGTCCAAATGTGGATGCCAACCGAACTAAACTAGTTCAGTCCAGATGTGGATGCCAACCGAACTAAACTAGTTCAGTCCAGATGTGGGTGCCAACCGAACTAAACTAGTTCAGTCCAGATGTGGGTGCCAACCGAACAAAACTAGTTCAGTAGAAATGTGGATGCCAACCGAACTAAACTAGTTCAGTCCAAATGTGTGTGCCAACCGAACTAAACTAGTTCAGTCCAGATGTGGGTGCCAACCGAACTAAACTAGTTCAGTCCAGATTAGGGTGCCAACCGAACTAAACTAGTTCAGTCCAGATGTGGGTGCCAACCGAACTAAATAGGTTCAGTCCAAATGTGGATGCCAACCGAACTAAATAGGTTCAGTCCAAATGTGGATGCCAACCGAACTAAACTAGTTCAGTCCAGATGTGGATGCCAACCGAACTAAACTAGTTCAGTCCAGATGTGGATGCCAACCGAACTAAACTAGTTCAGTCCAAATGTGGGTGCCAACCGAACTAAACTAGTTCAGTCCAGATGTGGATGCCAACCGAACTAAAATAGTTCAGTCCAGATGTGGATGCCAACCAAACCTAACTACTTCAGTTCTGATGTGGATGCCAACCAAACTAAACTAGTTCAGTCCAGATGTGGATGCCAACCGAACTAAACTAGTTCAGTCCAGATGTGGGTGCCAACCGAACTAAACTAGTTCAGTCCAGATGTGGATGCCAACCGAACTAAATAGGTTCAGTCCAGATGTGGATGCCAACCGAACTAAACTAGTTCAGTCCAGATGTGGGTGCCAACTGAACTAAATAGATTCAGTCCAAATGTGGATGCCAACCGAACTAAACTAGTTCAGTCCAGATGTGGGTGCCAACCGAACTAAACTAGTTCAGTCCAGATGTGGATGCCAACCGAACTAAACTAGTTCAGTCCAAATGTGGGTGCCAACCGAACTAAACTAGTTCAGTCCAGATGTGGGTGCCAACCGAACTAAATAGGCTCAGTCCAAATGTGGATGCCAACCAAACTAAACTAGTTCAGTCCAGATGTGGATGCCAACCGAACTAAACTAGTTCAGTCCAGATGTGGGTGCCAACCGAACTAAATAGGCTCAGTCCAAATGTGGATGCCAACCGAACTAACCTAGTTCAGTCCAAATGTGGATGCCAACCGAACTAAACTAGTTCAGTTCAGATGTGGGTGCCAACCGAACTAAACAGGTTCAGTCCAAATGTGGGTGCCAACCGAACTAAACAGGTTCAGTCCAAATGTGGATGCCAACCGAACTAAACAGGTTCAGTCCAAATGTGGGTGCCAACCAAACTAAACAGGTTCAGTCCAAATGTGGATGCCAACCGAACTAAACTAGTTCAGTCCAGATGTGGATGCCAACCGAACTAAACTAGTTCAGTCCAGATGTGGGTGCCAACTGAACTAAATAGATTCAGTCCAAATGTGGATGCCAACCGAACTAAACTAGTTCAGTCCAGATGTGGGTGCCAACCGAACTAAACTAGTTCAGTCCAGATGCGGGTGCCAACTGAACTAAATAGATTCAGTCCAAATGTGGATGCCAACCGGAATGAAACCGGTTCAGTTTAAGTTTGCTTCAATGCAAAACTGTGTTTTAAACTTGTTTATGGCGTCTGTCCTTAGTACGTTGAACTTAGTTTCTACTGTCCTTTTGGGTCGATGTCGTCTCCCACGTTTATCCACTCAAAGATCCACACTGAGGTGGTTTCACACTCTTTCATCTATCACCTGTGTTTCTCAGGTGTTCATGGGAAACCTGCAGGTGGACCTGGGCTTGGTTCAGTACGACAGCGACTCGATGCTGTCCCCGGTTCCGTTGGCTGCTCAGATCAGCTTGGCGGCAGGAGCAGCTGTCATCATCCTGTCAGTGCTCGTGGTCATCCTCATGTACAGGTAGGAACCTGTCTGTCTTGATTGTCCACGTCATATTTAACTATACAGATAATTAATGCATTTTTAAATATCGTTATTAACAAATTCATACTTGAAAGTCCTTACCAGAGCTTGCTTAGTTTAGTTTTTGTTTTTACGTATTCAAAACTTCAGGAGAATCCACAGCGTCTGGTCCAGGTGTCATGCATGAAGTGCTGGTCATTAACCACATATGTTCATGTTTTCTGATCAGGAGGAAGAGCAAACAGGCTCTTAGAGACTACAAGAAGGTTCTGCTGCAGCTGGAAACTCTGGAGATTAACGTGGGAGATCAGTGTCGCAAAGAGTTCACTGGTACGCCAACAAATCTTTGATAAGTGCAAACCATCCACACTTCAGATGTGCTGAGGTGCTGATAAGGGTTGGAGCATTTGAGAGACATTCAAAGAGGAAAACTTCCTATGGGAACTTGTTGGACTATATCTAGATCAGCTGGAATCTATGGATTGGATGAGAATGTGAGAGATAATAACAGTCTGGGACACAACATGTTCTGAACTTAACGTAGCTCATGCCAGGGAAGTTAAATGGCAAAGCACGTTTATTTGTAGATGACATTTTATTGTCAAAGGGCTTTACAAAGGCATTCAGATGAACGAAAGATGAAAAACGCCTAAGAATGCACATAAAATGACAAAAATGCATATGGACAGAAAAAAGAATAAAACAGAGCTTAGTAAAGGTAAGTAAAAACAGAAATGCAGTAAAATCAGAGTAAAGAAAGGCATTAAGTAACAGCTGAATCTTCAGTTTACCTTTAAAATGGTCTTGTTGGAGCACATTTAACATCGATAAGTGGCCTAGTGGTGGGCTTGGGCGTGGAGGACCCAGGTTCCAGCCCAGGGCTGGCCACGATGGTAAATCACTGGGGGCCCTGAGCAAGGCCCTTAACTCCCAACTGCTCCCTGGGTTCTAGCAGCCCACTGCTCCTAGTGAAACTAGTTGATGGGTTAAAAGCAGAGGATCAGTTTGGGTGTATCGTACATACATATGCACGATGTCCACACTAATGAAAAAAAAACAAAATCTGTGTGCAGCATAGCAGCTAAATGCATTTTTTACCCTGGATTTAACGTCAGGACTGGAGTCACGGGATCAGCGTTCCTGGTTCCAGTTAGAACTCTGGCGGCAGTGTTCTGGAGGAGTGTGACAGCAGTCGAGTCTTCTAGAGATGAAGGAGCTTCTTGAAATCTGCTCTGGACATCAGGGGCCTCATGTCGGGTAGTTCAAAAATCAACTGTGCGGGGATTTGTGCGTACCGCCGGCTTCTGCCAGTCTGTCAGATGGCGCCCATCTATAAAGCAGCGAAACACGCTTTGAAACACCTACATTCGTTTCTCTAGAAGTGAAGACAGATTTGAAAAAAAACACTGGTTCTCCACAAATATGATCAGCATGATTCCAACATAAATCCAAAGTAAACTGGCCAGTGTTCTCCGTTTGAGTCTCGTTCAGATGTGAACAGTTGTGAGGAACACAGACGTCCATCACATGAGAAGAACTGAAGAAAACGGTGTTGATGATCAGATTAATGAAGAACAAGTCCTATGAGATCAGTTCTGGAACAAACAAGGTGATATAATGACGCAACAATGGCAGCTTTGGTTCAACTAGAAGACAGGGAAGAGTTTGGAGCGTGTCTTTAGGGACCACGCTGACCTGCTGGTCCAGGATACCGATATATTATAAATGATCTCATTTCATTGATTATTTGATTTCATTTAATGTCTTATATGAAGTTGTGTGCAGGTGCTGCAGGACTCAGCCTAGAGCTAACCGTGAGCCCTGGTTCAGTGAACCCGGGCGGCTCGGAGGGCGTGTAGGAAAGAAGGACGGCTGGCCACTTCGTCAGGACGCTGTTATAGAGGCAAAGAAAGAACCTCTGTCTAATATGATTGTCTCTGATCGGCAAAACCCGACGTCCTGTTTGCAACAATCCTCGCGGTCCTTAATGCTCCGCCCGTCCTGAGGAGCTTCGTCTGAGATGTGCAACATTGTTTAGAATGTTTTTAATGACAAGGTTACAAATATAAGGCTGTCAACCTCCTCCTCCTTCTGAGCCTTCAACTTCTGTCCTTTACTCAGCTGTTCTTGAAAAGGTTCGACCCGTTTCTCTGTCATTCTTAGCTGAGCTGGTCAGACAGATTGAGGCATCAGGCTCCCGTGTAGATGCCATCCCACCTCAGATCTTTAAAGAGATCTTTCCTAGTGTAGCTCAGATGGTCCTTAGTATTATGAACAGCAGCCTGGCTGCTGGTGTGTCTCTGACACTTTTAAATATGCAGTTATTCAACCCTAGATTGTAAAGTCAGCCTTGACAGCAATGTGTCTCCAAAATGCCTTTTACATCAAACATTTTGGAGAAAGTGGTCTACCTGAACTTGACGTCATACTTACCACCATCACATTTTCAAAGTCTTCCTCATTTGTCCTGTCCTAAACTGCTGACAGGAGTCTCCAGCTCACAGTCGGTGGTTTGTTTGTTGTTTTCTTTTACTTTCTTTTGCATTTCCTGGTCTGGATGAGCAGTTTTTCATGTTTTTCATCCTCATTATCATAATGTAATAGATCGACATAAGGGAGGAGTGTCGTGTTGATTGTGATGTGTGACCATATTTTAAAATAAGACATTAGTCTGATCATAAAAGGCACAGAATATGTCAAAGGCAAGATATACATCTGACCATCGGTGAGGTCACAGATTTCATATTTTCCATTACGTACGTTTGTGTTCAGTAAAACATCTAGTTGGTGTAAACTTTAGTGTGTCAGGACCAGTAGTCACAGCTGCAGCTGCAGGACCAGACTAGAGCAGCTGGTCTTCAACACAGCTTCATCTGGATCTGCTGCTGTAGACCTGCTGCAGGGGGGCACCAACATGATCCTCAGACCTGCAGTCCCACCTCTGACCACCTCAGTGTCTGCTGTCTACACCTGTTTAGATAGTGGTCTCTGTAGTCCACCAACTAACCAGGTACCAGTCTGATGGACAGAAAACTCTCAGTTCTCCAGTTAACAGATGATTATACTGATGGATCTGGTCTTTGGTACCTTTGACGGTGTGTCTGTGTCTCTTCTCTCTACTTCCTGTTCTACCTGCTGGTCTTCAGCAGGAGGGTCCCCCCTTATGGTCCAGGTCCTGATCCAGGTTTCTTCCCCCTTATGATCCAGGTCCTGGTCCAGGTTTCTTCCCCCTTATGATCCAGGTCCTGGTCCAGGTTTCTTCCCCCTTATGATCCAGGTCCTGATCCAGGTTTCTTCCCCCTTATGATCCAGGTCCTGATCCAGGTTTCTTCCCCCTTATGATCCAGGTCCTGGTCCAGGTTTCTTCCCCCCTTATGATCCAGGTCCTGGTCCAGGTTTCTTCCCCCTTATGATCCAGGTCCTGATCCAGGTTTCTTCCCCCTTATGATCCAGGTCCTGGTCCAGGTTTCTTCCCCCTTATGATCCAGGTCCTGGTCCAGGATTCTTCCCTCTTAAAGGGGAGTTTTTACCTGCTGTTTATGTAATAACTGATCGGGTCATGTTCTGGTCTCTGGAAACCACCTAGAGACAACTTGTGTTGTAACAGATGCTAGTTAAATAAAATTGAATTGAAGATTAAATCCTCACAACCTTTGAACACAAGGCCCCTGATGTCTTATTGGTGATGTTTGTTTGAGGAGATAAAAAGCTGTTGTAGTTCCGGTCTTGATGTGGCTGCTGCCGTTCAGGTCTGTTAAAGTCCGTTAAAGTCTGGTAAAACACCAAGATTTCTAACTTGAGTTTTTATCTTCTGCCTTCTGGGATCGAGCTGAGCAGCAACCTTTATTCTTTCAATTTTATCAGCAATAGAATTATTGCTGTCTTGTCTTGATCTAACTGAAGGAAGCTTGATTGCATCCAGATATGTAGATGCTGCATGCGCTGACAGAGTCTGATGGACCAGAGTCATGTGGTGGAGTGTTTAAAGGAAGTGGGCGTGGCTGTGCGGCGTGCGTCCAGGAAACGGTGAGAGATGGAAATGTCTCCAGGTCACGAGTCGACATCGCTGCTGTGATCTGCTCGCTGGTTTTGTTTCGAGTGTGGTCACATTGACTCGTAGAGATTCAGGACGACGGAAATAATCGACCAAACCAAAACCTAAAACAACACAAAAAACTCCTAAAACCCTCCGGATATCTTTGAAAAGACTTAGAAAATACAAAAAATAACAAGTCCGGCGTTGTAACAAGTGGAGCTGTCAACCCTGCTAGTGACATAGACTGCGTCCCATTAACCAAACTCTGCTCTTTACCGTTATGGATCACAGAGCTGCTAAAGTAAAAGTAAGTAAAAATGTAAACGTAGTGTAGGCAGCCAAGAGGAGAGCTGAAGTCATGTCTTTCCAAATGAAACTCATTTAACTTCCTGCTTGTACTGTACCTGTAAACCTCCGGTTCAACCTCATTACCATGCAGACCTTGTAGTCCATCACTTCTTTTCCAGAGCTGCCTAATGTGGGGTCCCGGACATGCTGTCTGTCGCAGCCCATTACAGGCAGAAGATCGTTCAGGTGCAACTGTTTACATTCCTGAAACTTCTCCTCCCTCTCATAGACCTGATGACGGAGATGATGGACCTCAGCAGTGATGTTGGAGGCCCTGGCCTTCCTCTGCTGGACTACAGGACGTATGCAGAGAGAGTGTTTTTCCCCGGCCAGCAGATGGCCCCGCTGAGCCGGCAGCTCGACCTGCCAGAGTCCAGGAGGCAAACTGTGGAGACGGGCCTTCAGCAGCTTAACAACCTGCTCAACAACCGGCTCTTCCTCACCAGGGTGGGTGCATGTGACAAGGATCAGGTGAGCTGGTGGAGGTCAAGGTAAGGGTTAACTCTACGTTCCTCTGTGTTCCTCTGCAGTTCATTCACACTCTAGAGGCCCAGCAGGGCTTCTCTCAGAGAGACAGAGGATATGTGGCCAGCCTGCTCACCATCGCACTGCACGACAAACTGGAATACTTCACCGAGGTCATGAAGAGCCTGCTTCAGGACCTGGTGCAGCAGTACGTCGCCAAAAACCCCAAACTCATGCTGCGCCGGTATGTACAGCAAACACAGCCTCAGATGTGATATAGCTGCTCTCCTCAAAGATGTCAGATTTCAGCGTGAAGACACTTGAACTACGTCCAGATCATGAGCAACATGGTCCTGTTCTGATCCAGGCTGACTGGAACGATCAGAACCACCTGCAGCAGCTGTTCAGTACATTTAGACAGGCCTCTGAAACACCGGATACCTGGACCTGGACTGTCTACCGGTCCTGATGATGTCTCCTGTGCTCTTTCAGGACAGAAACTGTTGTTGAGAAGATGCTGACCAACTGGATGTCCATCTGCCTCTACTCTTTCCTGAAGGTAAATCTTGGCATAACTATCTGTGTACGCCTGCCACCCCCCACCCCCCCACCTGTCTCACTTCCACCTGTCTGTGTCCAGGAGGTGGCAGGTGAGCCCCTCTACATGCTCTACAGGGCCATAAAGTATCAGGTGGACAAGGGGCCGGTGGACGTTGTGACGGGAAAGGCCAAACGAACACTCAATGACAGTCATCTGTTACGAGAGGACATTGACTATTCTGCCATGGTAACCTGCACCTACCTCTACTCACCTTTACATGTTTCTACCTGTCATTACCTGTCTGTGCCTCCCTCTACTCACCTTTACATGTTTCTACCTGTCATTACCTGTCTGTGCCTTCCTCTACTCACCTTTACATGTTTCTACCTGTCATTACCTGTCTGTGCCTTCCTCTACTCACCTTTACATGTTTCTACCTGTCATTACCTGTCTGTGCCTCCCTCTACTCACCTTTACATGTTTCTACCTGTAATTACCTGTCTGTGCCTCCCTCTACTCACCTTTACATGTTTCTACCTGTCATTACCTGTCTGTGCCTCCCTCTACTCACCTTTACATGTTTCTACCTGTCATTACCTGTCTGTGCCTTCCTCTACTCACCTTTACATGTTTCTACCTGTCATTACCTGTCTGTGCCTTCCTCTACTCACCTTTACATGTTTCTACCTGTAATTACCTGTCTGTGCCTCCCTCTACTCACCTTTACATGTTTCTACCTGTCATTACCTGTCTGTGCCTCCCTCTACTCACCTTTACATGTTTCTACCTGTCATTACCTGTCTGTGCCTCCCTCTACTCACCTTTACATGTTTCTACCTGTCATTACCTGTCTGTGCCTCCCTCTACTCACCTTTACATGTTTCTACCTGTCATTACCTGTCTGTGCCTCCCTCTACTCACCTTTGCATGTTTCTACCTGTCATTACCTGTCTGTGCCTCCCTCTACTCACTTTACATGTTTCTATCCTGTCATTACCTGTCTGTGCCTCCCTCTACTCACTTTTACATGTTTCTACCTGTCATTACCTGTCTGTGCCTCCCTCTACTCACCTTACATGTTTCTACCTGTCATTACCTGTCTGTGCCTCCCTCTACTCACTTTTACATGTTTCTACCTGTCATTACCTGTCTGTGCCTCCCTCTACTCACCTTTACATGTTTCTACCTGTCATTACCTGTCTGTGCCTCCCTCTACTCACCTTTGCATGTTTCTACCTGTCATTACCTGTCTGTGCCTCCCTCTACTCACCTTTACATGTTTCTACCTGTCATTACCTGTCTGTGCCTCCCTCTACTCACCTTTACATGTTTCTACCTGTCATTACCTGTCTGTGCCTCCCTCTACTCACCTTTACATGTTTCTACCTGTCATTACCTGTCTGTGCCTCCCTCTACTCACCTTTGCATGTTTCTACCTGTCATTACCTGTCTGTGCCTCCCTCTACTCACCTTTGCATGTTTCTACCTGTCATTACATGTCTGTGCCTCCCTCTACTCACCTTTACATGTTTCTACCTGTCATTACCTGTCTGTGCCTCCCTCTACTCACCTTTACATGTTTCTACCTGTCATTACCTGTCTGTGCCTCCCTCTACTCACCTTTACATGTTTCTACCTGTCATTACCTGTCTGTGCCTCCCTCTACTCACCTTTACATGTTTCTACCTGTCATTACCTGTCTGTGCCTTCCTCTACTCACCTTTACATGTTTCTACCTGTCATTACCTGTCTGTGCCTCCCTCTACTCACCTTTACATGTTTCTACCTGTCATTACCTGTCTGTGCCTCCCTCTACTCACCTTTACATGTTTCTACCTGTCATTACCTGTCTGTGCCTCCCTCTACTCACCTTTGCATGTTTCTACCTGTCATTACCTGTCTGTGCCTCCCTCTACTCACCTTTGCATGTTTCTACCTGTCATTACCTGTCTGTGCCTCCCTCTACTCACCTTTACATGTTTCTAACTGTCATTACCTGTCTGTGCCTACCTCCACTCACCTTAACATGTTTCGCCCTTTCATTACCTGTCTGTGCCTACTTCTACTCACATTTGCATGTTTCGTCCTGTCATTACCTGTGTGTGCCTACCTCTACTCACCTTTAAATGTTTCTACTTGTCATTACCTGTCTGTGCCTTCCTCTACTCACCTTTACATGTTTCTACCTGTCATTACCTGTCTGTGCCTACCTCCACTCACCTTAACATGTTTCGCCCTTTCATTACCTGTCTGTGCCTACTTCTACTCACATTTGCATGTTTCGTCCTGTCATTACCTGTGTGTGCCTACCTCTACTCACCTTTAAATTTTTCTACTTGTCATTACCTGTCTGTGCCTACCTCTACTTACCTTTACATGTTTCTACCTGTCATTACCTGTCTGTGCCTCCCTCTACTCACCTTTACATGTTTCTACCTGTCATTACCTGTCTGTGCCTACTTCTACTCACATTTGCATGTTTCGTCCTGTCATTACCTGTGTGTGCCTACCTCTACTCACCTTTACATGTTTCTACCTGTCATTACCTGTCTGTGCCTCCCTCTACTCACCTTTGCATGTTTCTACCTGTCATTACCTGTCTGTGCCTCCCTCTACTCACCTTTACATGTTTCTACCTGTCATTACCTGTCTGTGCCTTCCTCTACTCACCTTTACATGTTTCTACCTGTCATTACCTGTCTGTGCCTACCTCCACTCACCTTTACATGTTTCTACCTGTCATTACCTGTCTGTGCCCCCCTCTACTCACCTTTACATGTTTCTACCTGTCATTACCTGTCTGTGCCCCCCTCTACTCACCTTTACATGTTTCTACCTGTCATTACCTGTCTGTGCCTTCCTCTACTCACCTTTACATGTTTCTACCTGTAATTACCTTTCTGTGCCTACGTCTACTCACCTTTACATGTTTCTACCTGTCATTACCTTTCTGTGCCTACCTCCACTCACCTTTACATGTTTTGTCCTGTCATTACCTGTCTGTGCCCCCCTCTACTCACCTTTACATGTTTCTACCTGTCATTACCTTTCTGTGCCTCCCTCTACTCACCTTTACATGTTTTGTCCTGTCATTACCTGTCTGTGCCTCCCTCTACTCACCTTTACATGTTTCTACCTGTCATTACCTGTGTGTGCCTCCCTCTACTCACCTTTACATGTTTCTACCTGTCATTACCTGTCTGTGCCTCCCTCTACTCACTTTTACATGTTTCTACCTGTCATTACCTGTCTGTGCCTCCCTCTACTCACCTTTGCATGTTTCTACCTGTCATTACCTGTCTGTGCCTCCCTCTACTCACCTTTACATGTTTCTACCTGTCATTACCTGTCTGTGCCTACTTCTACTCACATTTGCATGTTTCGTCCTGTCATTACCTGTGTGTGCCTACCTCTACTCACCTTTAAATGTTTCTACTTGTCATTACCTGTCTGTGCCTACCTCTACTCACCTTTACATGTTTCTACCTGTCATTACCTGTCTGTGCCTACCTCCACTCACCTTAACATGTTTCGCCCTTTTCATTACCTGTCTGTGCCTACTTCTACTCACATTTGCATGTTTCGTCCTGTCATTACCTGTCTGTGCCTACCTCTACTCACCTTTATATGTTTTGTCCTGTCATTACCTGTCTGTGCCTACTTCTACTCACCTTTACATGTTTCTGCCTGCCTACCTGTTTCTTAGACTTTGACAGTCTTGGTGAAGAACGGAGTTGAGGTTCAGCCATCCCCTGTTAAAGTACTCGACATTGACACCATCACTCAGGTTGGTACCTGTCTGTCTGCCTGTTGTGTCCTCGCCTGTCTACCTTCTTCACACCTGACTTCACCTTCCTGCGTGCAGGTGAAGGATAAGATCCTGGACCAGGTGTACAGGGGGGCTCCGTTCTCTCAGAGACCAGCGGCTGACAGTCTGGACCTCGGTACACAGCTGTCTATCTCACCTGTCTCATCTGTCTGTTGGATGACAGACAGGTCTGACTTGCTTGCTTCTCTGTTTGTTGATAGAGTGGCGCTCAGGTCAGGCAGGTCACCTGACCCTGTCAGATGAGGATGTCACAGCAGTGGTTCATGGTCGCTGGAAACGGCTCAATACGCTGCAACACTACAAGGTACCTACTGACCAATCACAGCATGTCTCCACCTCCTGTTCTGCTTCCTCTCTCTTGTACTCTTCCTCTTCATTCACAATGCGCTCTCTTCCTCCTCAGGTGCCAGATGGTGCCACAGTAGCTTTGATTCCTCGATCACAGGGTTCAGGTGGAGTCAACCAGGTGTTCCAGACCGGAGAAAGTAAGAACCCATCACACCTGACAAAACCTCGAGCTTCCAAGTAGTTTTTCAATATTTAATGTATTGTCTTATTGATCTGGTAGAATGGATTAGAATGGATTATATATATATATATATATATATATATATATATATATATATATATATATATATATATATATATACACATATATATATATATATATATATATACACAACAAGGAGTCCTCCAGACAGGCCCTTTTGAGACCTCTGCGTTTAGAGGAGCCAGATGAGGTGACTTTGGCATCTGGCCCGGATGCCGCCTGGACGCTTCCCTGGGGAGGTTTTTAGCGCATTTCCCTCTTGGAGGAGACCTTAAGGAAAACCCCAGATACGCTGGAGGGCCTCTGTCTCTTGTGGACCTGGGAACATCTTGGGATCCCCCCAGATGAGCTGGACAAAGTGGCCAGGAAGAGGGAAGTCTGGGCTTCCCTGCTTGGTCTACTGCCCTAGACACTTGACCTTGGAAAAGTGGATGACGGTGGAAGGATGGATATTTAATATATTTTATTAGAGATGCTACAACAGCACATAATTCCTTGTATGTGTCTTTATACTTGAATGAAGCTGATTCTGAGTCTTAGTATAACATATAAGGAAACAGAATTCGTTCTGATTTTCATAGTTACTGTCTGTGTGGTTGCTATAGAAACTCCAATGCTGGAGGGTGAAGAGGAGGAAGGTCTGCGTCTGTGGCACCTGGTGAAAAGCAGCGAAGATCCAGAAATCCCCAAACACAGGAAGAGCAGCATGAGGGAGAGGGAGCGTGGCAAGGCCATACCTGAGATTTACCTGACCAGACTGCTGTCCATGAAGGTAACACACACATGCACGCTGCAGACACACCTGAGCTGCTGACAACACACCTGTGCCTCTCTGCAGGGGACGCTGCAGAAATTTGTGGACGACGTCTTTGTGGCCATCCTCAGTACGAAGCGTGCTCCTCCCATCGCTGTCAGGTTTTTTTTTGACTTCTTGGATGACATGGCTGAGAAACACGGAATTGACGACCCTGAGACCGTCCACATCTGGAAGACCAACAGGTGAGACACACACCTGGACACCTGACAGACACATGTCCTCACACAGCTGACAGTTCACAAACCTCAGACCTGCCTGTGTGACAGTAAACTGATGATGAACTAACCAGAACTTAAAAGAACAATCTGTAATAACCAAACCTGTCATTACTAACTTAAAATAACCAGAACAAACCTAAAAAAACATAAATTAACCAGGCCTACCATAACTGCGTCTGTGACTTGTCTATCTCTGACCCGTCTGTCTGTTTCTGACCTGTTTGTTTGTGATCTGTCTGTCTGTGACCCGTCTCTCTGTGACCCACCTGTCTGTGATCTGTCTATCTCTGACCCGTCTATCTGTTTCTGATCTGTCTGTCTCTGACCTGTCTGTGACCCGTCTCTCTGTGACATGTCTGTCTGTGATCTGTCTGTGACCCGTCTCTCTGTGACCCGTCTGTCTGTGACCCGTGTATCTGTGACCCGTCTGTCTGTGACCCGTCTGTCTGTGACCCGCCTCTCTGTGACCCGTCTGACCTTTCTCTGACCTGTCTGTGACCCGTCTCTCTGTGACCGGTCTCTCTGTGACCCGTCTATCTGTGACCCGTCTGTCTGTGACCCGTCTGTCTGTGACCTGTCTGTGACCCGCCTCTCTGTGACCCGTCTGTCTCTGACCTTTCTCTGACCTGTCTGTGACCCATCTCTCTGTGACCTACCTGTCTGTGACCCGTCTGTCTCTGACCTGTCTGTGACCCACGTCTCTGTGACCCATCTCTCTGTGACCTCTCTGTGACCCGTCTGTCTCTGACCTGTCTGTGACCCGCCTCTCTGTGACCCGTCTCTCTGTTACCTACCTGTCTGTGACCCGTCTGTCTCTGACCTCTCTGTTACCTGTCTGTAACCCGTCTGTCTCTGACCTGTCTTTGACCCGCCGCTCTGTGACCCGTCTGTCTCTGACCTGTCTGTGACCTGTCTGTCTGTGACCCGCCTCTCTGTGACCAGTCTGTCTGTGACCTGTCTGTGACCCGCCTCTCTGTGACCCGTCTGTCTGTGACCTGTCTGTGACTCGTGTATCTGTGACCCGTCTGTCTCTGACCTGTCTGTGACCCGCCTCTCTGTGACCCGTCTGTCTCTGACCTGTCTGTGACCCGCCTCTCTGTGACCCGTCTGTCTCTGACCTGTCTCTGACCCGTCTCTCTGTGACCCCTGTCTGTGACCCGTCTGTCTCTGACCTGTCTGTGACCCGCCTCTCTGTGACCTGTCTCTGACCTGTCTGTGACCCGCCGCTCTGTGACCCGTCTGTCTCTCACCTGTCTGTGACCCGTCTGTCTGTGACCTGTCTCTGACCCGTCTGTCTTTGACCTGTCTATGACCCGCCTCTCTGTGACCTGTCTGTCTCTGACCTGTCTGTGACCCGCCTCTCTGTGACCTGTCTGTCTCTGACCTGTCTGTGACCCGCCTCTCTGTGACCCGTCTGTCTCTGACCTGTCTGTGACCTGCCTCTCTGTGACCCGTCTGTCTCTGACCTGTCTGTGACCCGCCTCTCTGTGACCTGTCTGTCTCTGACCTGTCTGTGACCCGCCTCTCTGTGACCCGTCTGTCTGTGACCTGTCTGTGACCCGCCTCTCTGTGACCTGTCTGTGACCTGTCTGTGACCCGTCTGTCTGTGACCTGTCTGTGACCCGTCTGTCTCTGACCTGTCTGTGACCTGCCTCTCTGTGACCCGTCTGTCTCTGACCTGTCTCTGACCTCTCTGTGACCTACCTGTCTGTGACCCGTCTGTCTCTGACCTGTCTGTGACCTACCTGTCTGTGACTCGCCTCTCTGTGACCCGTTTGTCTGTGACCTGTCTGTGACCTGTGTATCTGTGACCCGTCTGTCTCTGACCTGTCTTTGACCCGTCTCTCTGTGACCTACCTGTCTGTAACCCGTCTGTCTGTGACCCGCCTCTGTGTGACCCGTCTGTCTGTGACCTGTCTGTGACTCGTGTATCAGTGACCCGTCTGTCTCTGACTTGTCTGTGACCCGCCTCTCTGTGACCCGTCTGTCTCTGACCTGTCTCTGACCCGTCTCTCTGTGACCCACCTGTCTGTGACCCGTCTGTCTCTGACCTGTCTGTGACCCGCCTTTCTGTGACCCATCTGTCTGTGACCCGTCTGTCTCTGACTTGTCTCTGACTTGCCTCTGACTTGCCTCTGACTTGTCTGTGACCCGCCTCTCTGTGACCCGTCTGCTTCTGACCTGTCTGTGACCCGTCTCTCTGTGACCTACCTGTCTGTGACCCGTCTGTCTCTGACCTGTCTGTGACCCTTCTGTGACCCGTCTCTCTCTGACGTACCTGTCTGTGACCCGCCTCTCTGTGACCTGCCTGTGACCCGTCTGTCTCTGACCTGTCTGTGACCCGCCTCTCTGTGACCCGTCTCTCTGTGACCTGTCTGTGATCCGTCTGTCTCTGACCTGTCTGTGACCCGCCTCTCTGTGACCCGTCTCTCTGTGACCTACCTGTCTGTGACCCGTCTGTCTCTGACCTGTCTGTTAGCTGCCTCTCTGTGACCCGTCTGTCTCTGACCTGTCTGTGACCCGCCTCTCTGTGACCCGTCTGTCTCATACCTGTCTGTGACCTGCCTCTCTGTGACCCGTCTGTCTCTGACCTGTCTGTGACCCGTCTGTCTGTGACCCGTCTGTCTCTGACCTATCTGTGACCCGCCTCTCTGTGACCCGTCTGTCTCTGACCTGTCTGTGACCCGTCTGTCTCTGACCTGTCTGTGACCTGTCTCTCTGTGACCCGTTTGTCTGTGACCTGTCTGTGACCCGTCTATCTGTGACCCGTCTGTCTCTGACCTGTCTCTGACCTGTCTGTGACCCGTCTGTCTCTGACCTGTCTGTGACCTGTCTCTCTGTGACCCGTTTGTCTGTGACCTGTCTGTGACCCGTGTATCTGTGACCCGTCTGTCTGTGACCCGTCTGTCTCTGACCTGTCTCTGACCCGTCTGTGACCTGTCTCTCTGTGACCTACCTGTCTGTGACCTGTCTGTGACCCGCCTCTCTGTGACCTGTCTCTGACCTGTCTGTGACCCGCCTCTCTGTGACCTGTCTCTGACCCATCTGTCATTCTGCAGTCTCCCTCTTAGGTTCTGGGTCAACATCCTGAAGAACCCTCAGTTTGTTCTGGACGTTCAGGTGACGGACAGCATCGATGCCGTCCTGTCAGTCATTGCTCAGACCTTCATCGACTCATGCACAACCTCTGAGCACAAAGTTGGACGGGTACAACTTGTCTGCCTAACTGTCTGCTCTGTGTAAAGTAGTCATGTGACTTCATAGTTCCTTTCTGTCCAATCAGGACTCTCCTGTCAACAAGCTGCTGTATGCCAGAGAAATCCCACGTTACAAACAGCTGGTGGAAAGGTAAGGCATCTTCCAGTCACCGCACTCTTACCGTAGCAACAGTGAATATGGTTCTGCTGAATGTCTCTGTCTGCTATCTTGCAGGTATTACAGCGACATCCACAGTGCTGCATCAGGATGTTACCAGGAGATGAATTCCACCCTGACTGAACTGTCCGGGGTCAGTACATCTGAACCAGAACCACCTAAGACATGATCCAATCCCATGAATATTAACATGAACCCACTTACCTGTCTCTACCTGCCTGTTTTTGTTTCTGGACTAACTGCAATTATTTGATGGATGTTTGAGGGACCTGTGAGAACAGTGTTACAGTATTCCAGTTTACTGAAGATAAAAGCCTGGACATGTTCTTCTAAGTCCTGCTGAGACATCAGTCCTTTAATCCTCCAAATGTTCTTTAGATGATAACAGGCTGACTTCAATACTGTCTTAATGTGGTTGTTAAAGTTCAGGTCTGAGTCCAGAACCAGTCCCACATTTTTGGATTAGTTGTTAGTTTTTAGATCCATTGCCTGAAGCTGAGTGCTGGCATTTAATCATCCCTCCTCTGTTTCAAACACTATTATTTTTCTTTGGTTTTCATTCAAGTGAGTGGGACCAAACAGATGTAACAACACAAATACACCTGTCTTTCTACCTGCAGAGTTTTGCCTCAGAGATGAACGGAGTTGTTGCTCTTCA
>JABWDQ010000323.1:0-27981 GCA_014839995.1 Xenentodon cancila
GATCTGAAGAGACCAGTTCTTATCCCCGCTGCTTCATACTTGGCAGCAGAACCACATCGTCTGCAAAATGCAGAGGCAAACTCCTGACACCACTGAACCAGGACTTCTCTGCACCCAGAAATCCTGACTATGAAAGTCATGAATGGAATCAGTGACAGAGGACACCCTTGGCTTTGAGTCCAGCTCCCACCAATCCGACTTTACAAATCTGACTTCCTATCAGCAATGTGGACTTTGTGTAGGGGCTGACTGGTCTGTTTCCAGAGAACCCCCTCCCTGAAACATACCCAGAGGGACTGGGTTGAATCCTTCACCAAGTCCAGAAAGATCATGTAGACTGGTTGGACAAACGCCTATACTCACAGCAGGACCCTAGCAAGGGTATGGAGCTTATCCAGTATTCCATCAGCTCCATACTCTGGGTTGGTTTCCCTTCTTGAGTAGAGACACCACCACCCCAGTCTGCCACCACCTTCTACAGTCTGACAATATTCCCAGAAACGGTAAACATCACCCCAGAATCACCATACAATGTGCTAAAGTAGCAGGACTTTCCCTGCCTGGCGGTTAGTCAGGATCTTCATGGAGTCAAACAAAATTCACTTTTCCATGGCCTCACTGAACTGCTGCCACACCTGAGTTTTGGTCTTTGCAACCCCCAAGGCTGCAAGGCTGCTGCTACCTGTTAGCCACATCATGGATCTCACGAGCTAATCAAGCTCGGCAGGACTCCCTTTTGATTTGACACTGATCACCCCTCTGTACACCACAGTTGTTGAATGATTGAGTCTAACTCAGAGCATCTTTCAGTACCTTTGCTAAAGACTCCAGGAAGGTTGGGTACTATCAACTGCCTTTTGTCACTTACTATTTAAATATACTTGAAAATCATTGATTTCATAGTTCATACAAACAGGAAACCAAACAAGACTGCACTTATCAGACTGTTAAGCTCTTTAATCATTTCAATGATGTTGGCTTTCAGCCGGTGTCTTCCTTCAGTCATGGTGGAAAGAGGTTGTTGTTGATGATAGAGACATCAGCAGTCTTCTCACTTACTGAGACATGTTTTGAAAAAAATCAAAATATCAATTTAGATCCAATCATGGTGCATCCATTATCCATGCCCACTACCATCCTATTCAGGTTTACGAAAGAGAGATGTCCCTTCAGATGTTATATGCAAAGGTTAGGATACATCCTGGACATAAAACTGTTAGTTCTGCTGCTGACGGATAGCTGTACTTATGCAGCTTGTCTTTTGTACCTTTGACGGTGTGTCTCTCCTCTCTCTACTTCTTGTTCTACCTGGCAGGTCTATGGCAGGAGGGTCCCCCCTTATGATCCAGGTCCAGCTCAAGGTTTCTTCCCCCTTAAAGGGATGCTGCAGGGGGACACCAACATGATTCAATTCAATTCAATTTTATTTATATAGCGTCTATTACAACACAAGTTGTCTCTAGGCGCTTTCCAGAGACCCAGAACATGACCCCCGAGCAATTATTACATAAACAACGGCAGGTAACAACTCCCCTAGTGGAAGAAAAATCTTAAGCCAAACAGTGGCAAGGAAAAACTCCCCTTTAAGAGGGAAGAAACCTTGAGCAGGACCTGGCTCATGAGGGGGGACCCTCCTGCCGAAGGCCAGCCAGGTAGAGCAAGAAATAAGAAAGAATAGAGACATAGAGACACCGTCAAAGGTACAAGACAGGATACAATAATAACTATCATTGGTAGTCCAATTAGACTTCTGTGTATATGGGTGATATATGGATAGACGGTGATCCAAGGGGATGAGGACTGCAGGTCGGGATGTCAGCAAGTATCCAACAGACATCCATACAGACAAGTGAAGGCAGACACTGGGATGGTCAGAGGTGGAACTGCAGGTCAGCAAGCAGCTCCTGAGGCTCTGGTCCGCAGGACATGCAAAGAAGAGGAAAAGAAGGGCCAGACAAGCACAAAAAACTACAAGAACAATGGACCACAATTATGCTTATGGGATACTGTTAATAACTGAGTATTGAGGTAAAGAAGAGACAGAGAAGGCAAAGAGAAACAGAGAAGGTGAAGGGCACCACTCAGTGGATCATGTTGGTGCCCCCCTACAGCAGAGGCCTATAACAGCATATCTACACCGAAGCTGTTTAAGATGAGCTGCTCTAATCTGGTCCTGCAGCTGCAGCTTTGACTACTGGGCCTGACACATTAAGGTACTAAATATACACTACCTATATGCTTTATTAAACAGAAATGTTTTAAGTTTAGTTTTAAAGGTGGAGTTCCACCTCTGACCATCCCAGTGTCTGCCTTCACCTGTCTGTGTGGATGTCTGTTGGATACTTGCTGACATCCCGACCTGCAGTCCTCATCCCCTTGGATCACCGTCTATCCATATATCACCCATATACACAGAAGTCTTAGTTTTACTGCTGATAGATAATTATACTATTGCATCCTATCTTTTACCTTTGCCTGTGTACTTGTGTCTCTTCTCTCTTTACTTCCTGTTCTACCTGGCTGGTCTTCAGCAGGAGGGTCCCCCCTTATGAGCCAGATCCTGATCCAGGTTTCTTACCTCTTAAAGGGGAGTTTTTCCTGCCACTGTTTGGCTTAAGGTTTTTCTTCCACTAGGGGAGTTTTTACCTGCCGTTGTTTATGTGATAATTGCTCGGGGATCATGTTCTGGTCTCTGGAAAGCGTCTAGAGACAACTTGTGTTGTAATAGACGATAAATAAATAAAATTGAGTTGAATTGAAAGAAATGAGAAGTATCTGATGGAAGAGAAAGGGCAGAAAACAGAATTAGTTCTGGTTATGTGGATGAATTTAATCTAAATCTTGAACTGCACATGAAATGGTTTATTGTCAACAATTTTAAATGGAAGAGATGGAATGGTTCTCCATAACCCAGACCAGGAAAAATAGATGTCCTCCAGGATGAATAGACATCCAGATACATGTGGAAATGGGGAAGCTGCATCACTGGAGACCAGCGTAAGAGCATCATCACCGTGGGAATTAAAGAACTGAGATGCAGTTTACAGAATGATGTGGTAAGAGGAAGTGGTGGTGGTAAGATGGTATCATCAGGTTTCTAATTAAACAAGCTTAGCACCGGAAGGCATATGAGAAACAACTACCTCTTGTTTATGAAAAGTCCTACAAATGAGATATTTGATATTTGGAAAATCAAATAAAAACCATTCAAATATAACACAAACACCAAAATAAATTCTGCTTCTGTTCCCCATTTATTTTTGTGTCTTGAAATAAATAAAATAAAAATAAATTAAATAAAATAAACTCAAAAATGACAATACATGTCTTTGTTGCAAATAGACGGATGAAGTTCTTTAGGAAAATTAAGTAAAAACTTCATCCGTCTATTTGGAACAAAGACATGTATTGTCAGTTTTGAGTTTATTTTATTTAATTTATCAACAAGTAGAATTGATATAGGATTTTGACTCATAAATATGTTATATGATTATTTTAAACACTACAAAAAAATGTTAAGACCTTGAAACCGTGGTGGCTTCGCCACGGATAGAAGCCTTTCAGTTTTCACATTTAGACACATTTGTTTATATATTATGAAATAAGTTTGAGTCTTGACAGTGACAACAGCTAAACTGCACATGTTAATTGTTTTCCTATTTATGTTTCAGTTTATGATTCTGTTTTATGACAAAGTGTATGTCAAATTGAACTCTTACATACCAAGCTTTAAAGTATTAATCTGTATTTTATCTGATATTTTCTGTTCTCTCCCTCATCTCTTTTTCTCCCTCAGACCTCATAAAAATGCTGTAATGATGTAGTAAATAAAATAAAGTCACATCAGACAGTCTCAGATAAACAACCACTTTATCTTTGCAGTTTTCTTTAATCTTAATCTTCAAATTATTAGTTCAGGTTGAAAACCACCAATATATTTATATTTTTTATATTTATATGTATACTAAAATATGCATGTATGTATGTGTGTATATATATATATATATATATATATATATATATATATATATATATATATATATATATATATATATATATGCATTTTGGTCTTGCAGCAGTATTTGTTTTGTGTGGGTTCACAAAAACTGTACAAAGAAAATGCAGTTTGGAGATAGATTGAAAATAGACATGACAGAACAACTTATGTTTTTGTTTTAAGCAGTGATTTTTATTAAAAGTAGTTTTAGAGATTGAAGAAAAAGATGGCACCAGACATTGCAGGCCAGGAATGATCCTAATTACTCTTAAAGTTTCTAAACATCCATCCATTATATACCCGCTTACTCCTTCTCTGGGTCACAGGGGGCTGTCAGAGCCTATCTCGACGCATAGTGATGGACAGGTCGCCAGTCCATCGCAGGGCCACATACAAAGACAGACAAATATGCGCGCTCACATTCACACCTACGGGCAATTTGGAAGTATCAATCAACCTAGTATTCATGTTTTTGGACTGTGGGAGAAGGCCAGAGTACCCGGAGGGAACCCACGCAGGGTTCATGTGTCATGCATGGGGAGAACATGCAACCGGAACCTTAACCGGAACAGGAACCTTATTGCTCAGAGGCAACAGTGCTGACCACTAAGCCTGCCCTCCAACAATTTTATTTACAATTACTATTTAATTTTATTCACATTGTGTCAGTATCTAATACTTGTTTACTTTTTCACAAAACCAATAATTAGGGGTTTTACATGAAAGATCATTCCATTTGCCGTCACCATCTCTGATATGCACGCAATCCTCTTCGCCAACATTTGGATCTTTGCCACCACTATTAGGTTCACCACCACCCCAGTTCCTGGAAATAATAGAAATATTATACTGTTTATGAATGAAAAGAATATTAGGCAAAGGTTTATGTAGACATCCCAGCTAGGTTACACTGCCAGAAGTTATGACTGCAAAAGGTGCATCTACAAGGTACTGAATCATGAATGTTCCTGGGTACGTTTCGTTTAAAAGAAATAAAGACACAGTGAAAAACGGTGTTCTACTTTGTCGTATGTTGAGGTCGTATTTCTGCAGTTCTAAGACCCTCTATGATCAGATTTTAAAAAACTAAAAACTAACAGCTGTAATGTCAGTAGTAATGCTGCTTCTGCTGTTTCCCCACACTAGTGCCGGACAGTAAATGAATGACAGCAGAGTCACAACAGACCTGCACTGTCAGAACTGAACTAAAGTGAGCCCTTACGTTAGAGTCAGAGCAGCTCCATCTACCCATTTCCAGGTCCCCTCCACTGCTCTGTCAGTTAAGCCAATCCAGCTGTTTTTACTTTCGAATGTAGAGAGAAACATCTGTTAAATGTCAACATGAGGAGAAACATTAGTTTTCCAGTTTTATTCACCAATGTAAAAGGAAATTCATAAAAAACATTAATTAAGACTACATTCATTCTTTTAACACAAAACATTGTGACTCAATTGCCAGAGTAATTATAATCTAATATTTTACAGGGAAATTTAAAATTTATGATCAAAAGATTAAGTAATTGAAATAAGCTAATATGATCTTGAAAAACATCATTATTAAAATGATAAGATATAGTGTATATAGCATATATTACAAGTTACTGAATCTACAAGCGCAAACCAACTGAAAACTTTAAAAAGAGAGAGAAAAGAAGCCACTAAACCTGCTCTGCGATGTCATCTATCACCACCAGATCTGCTCTTTTGACTCTGCAGTCCTCTCTGGCTTCATCCCAGGAACGACGCTCTGTGGAGAGGAGGTAACAGGAACTCCTGAACTTCCTCCATCCTGCAGGACATTCTCTGCCTAGTATAAAAGTGAAAAAAAAAGGAAATTGCAAATCAGAAACTGTGTGGTGCTTTAAGGTGCTTTTATAATGCTTATCACCACCAACAATAGGCTCCCTGCTACCATAAATCACTTTGAATACTCAGGTCAAATCATTGTCTCCGGGACAGTAAATGTTAAAAGCAGAATCAATGACTCAGTTTATGCAAACACTTACACATGGACAGCTCTTTGGCCATTTCTCTGAGGTTGGATTTCAGCAGGTCTCTCTCTTTAGTCAGGGAAGAAAGCTTGTCATTACTGGCCTGCAGACGCGCTGTCAGATTGACTTTTATGTCATGGTCTGAAAAAAAAAGGCAGATGTTTTGACGTCCTCATTCAGTGTTTACCACCAATAACAACAACCTGCCTGCTCTTGTTTTTACCTTTTTATATCAGAATGTGTGTGTTTGCTCCAGAAACAACCAGAAATACAACTCTAAGTAATGTGGCATACTTTTATAAACCTTCAAATCTTTCCAGCCTGTGGAGTCTGATCTGCTGTGGCGAACTCTCCAAACGATTAAGGTGAAATAGCTGATGATCTTTACTTCTCTTGAGTATCACACCAAGTACTGTGACAGGATGACCCAACGTACTAATAACCAAACCACAATCATCTGGTGAGTCCTGTTAAGGACTATGTATAAAGAAAACTTAAAATACTTGTATTCTTGTCTTGTTAGATCTCAGTGCTGCATTTAAAACAGCTGATCACAACATTCTTCCAACCGGGGCTTAAACATCATATTGGCATTAAAGGAACAGCACTACCGCTGTGTGAGAACAGCGGGTTTTTGCTTTCTTTTCTTTTTAGTTAGATATATGAAATCAATGTTTTGTTTTTACTCTTTCGTGTTTTATTTTTATTATGGCAGGATGTACAATTTCCCCATTAACACTTACAATGACGATGAAAATAATCATCAGAGCTTCTGAATGGGCAGAGAGAGACAGCAGAATGGGATACAGGTCCCACCGGGGCTTTTTAGGGCTTTCACGGATGATTTAACACTTGTAACTACAACAGTCAATGTACCTATGTAAGGAATTTGTTATGGCCTCCTTGGTGTCTAAGTAGTGTAACATTGTATGGTAAAAGGACTATTGCAGCTACTGATATCTAGTTTATCAGGGGAGTTAAAGTGTTCCACGGTCAGGACAGAGCTGTTGTTAGCTGGGAGTAAGGATGTGATAGGGAGGTGGCTCCAAATCAATCAAGGGAAAGAAATTGAACCCAAGAGTAGCAGTTCAGGAGGCCGAAGCAGCAAGCAGCAAGCAGCAAGCAGCAAGCAGCAAGCAGCAAGCAGCAAGCAGCAAGCAGCAAGCAGCAAGCAGCAAGCAGGCGGTAGGTAAGTTTGTGACTGGCTAGGGAGGCTTGTGGCTCGGCTCAGGCAAACTGGTGTGGAATAAGGCAGGTCCCAAAGATAAAAGAAAGCTGTTGTGGAGCAGGTACATAGATAGGACATATGAAGGGGTGCAAAGGCAGCGGCTCAGGCTAAGCAGGGACGGTGGTTAAACTGGTAAAGTGTAGAGAAGAGGCAGCTTAGTTGGAGACCTGTGGAGCATGAAGGAGGGTCACGTTAAATTCCTGTTTGGGGCTACATATGATGTGCTACCAACAACCCAGAACCTAAAACTCTGGCTAAATGGGACCTCATCAAGCTCATTATTTTCAGACACTGCACTTAAAAAATATCTTGTCAGGCTGTAACATGATCACACCTGTTCTCAGCTGCATTTGAATAAAACATCCCATCCACACTGTTTTACTTTTAAGCTTAAGTTTCAAAAGCATTGATTTTATCTATTGTTCTTTTTTCTTTCTTTGTCTTTCTTTCTTTTGTTTCCATTTTAAATCGTGCCTTTTATGTATGTGATGTTTTAATGTCTCTGTAAAGCACGTTGAATCACCTTGTTGTTGACTTGTGCAGGACAAATAAACATGCCTCTGCCTTTGCAGTTCACTTTTGTTTGTGTGTGTGCAGTTTTGTGTTACTGGATGGGTGTGTAGGAATGTGAAAAAAGGAGTGGGTGTGTTTTGGAGGAGCTGACTGATAATTCTGATAATTCCTTACTTGTTATTTTTTTGTGAATTCAAGGATTTTGAACAAACACTTACACTTGATCAGTTCTTTGGCCATTTCAGTGCGGTTGGTGATCAGCAGGTCTCTCTCTTCAGTCATGGAGGAAAGATAGTCAAGACTGGCCTGCAGATGTGCCGTCAGATTGTCTTTGATGTTGGAGAGTTTTGAGACATCGCTTTTTGAGTCATGGTCTAAAAAAATTAAGTTAAAAAGTGAAACTCAGATGAGACCAACTAAAACTGAGCACAATCTTCTTAATTAAACATTTTAATGGTATCCTATTGTCCATCCATTATCTATACCCGCTTTATCCGTTTCCGGGTCACGGGGGTCTGTCGGAGCCTATCCCGACGCATATCAGGCGAAAGGCAGGGGTACACCCTGGACAGGTCGCCAGTCTATCCAGGGCCACATACAAACAACCAATCACACTCACATGCACACCTAAGGAGAATTTAGACTGATCAATTAACCTACCCTGCATGTTTTTGGACTGTGGGAGGAAGCCGGAGTACCCGGAGGAAACCCACGCAAGCACGGGGAGAACATGCAAACTCCACACAGAAAGACCCACCGGGCCGGGAATTGAACCGGGAACCTTCTTGCTGTGAGGCAACAGTGCTAACCACTAAGCCACCGTGCTGCCTGGTATCCTATTGTATTTTTTAATAACTGTTAATAAAAAGAAAGTATAAAAAAATACTAAAACTGAGAACTCTTTCTTTTTTGTTATTTAACAGCCGCTTTGTTTCCCTTTTTTTAAAGCAAGTTCTAAGTCAGGCTAAGTTTGGTTTTGGTGTGAGGGCTGAGAGGTCAGCTGAACAAGCCTAATACTAACCAGCTGAAACCACATATGATCACCACCTATGCGTTGGACTCACGTATTTTGGCCAGTAAATCAATTCCCTTTACATTCATTACCATCAAGCCAGTTTATTGTGCAGAATGGATAAAAGTGGAGCCAGTTGACAGAGAGGAGCTGACGTAGTTAAATACGCTGCGGTTTTGTGCCACTCTGACAGTTAACCCCGTATGTTCATGTTAATAATAGAGATCAAAGCTAAATATGTTTTCAATGACATTTAATAAATAACAAAATCACATCCCAATCCAAACATGAATCTATTAACTGCTGTAATAAAAAAGAGAAAATGCTGTTTAGTTAACAGTTCACTTCTCTTTCAAATGATGTTCAGACCTCAAATCTGGTGATGTTTGATTCAAAACTCACAACTTATTATTCTTCCCATATTTAGTCTAATGGTAATTAAATACATTAAAAACTCATCTCACAGCGGACACCGAGGGTGATGAGTCCAACCAGCAGCAAAAGACTTGTCAGCACCAGACCAGCACCTGAACGGACGGTCCACTTTGAACGGTTTAACCCTGAATAAGGAAAAGACCAGCAGAAGAAACAAATTCACACGATCATAATAATGACACATAATCAACTATTTTGGTTCACCTCATGCCAGTTCATACGCACCTGTATGAAATGTTGAAGAAGAGACAGGCTTTACATTTTCCACGTTGACATAAATCGCCTCCATTGACTGTTTCACAGCAGTTTTACTCTAAAATCGTCTGAGCGTCACCACTGCTGTGGCACATGTAAATTAGGAAACTGCTGCAGTTTATCTTATATTGCTGAAGTTGCGAGGGAGCCAAAAATTCAGAATATGACTACCACAGCTTATTACAATGTTTGCAACAGAAATTGTAGTTCCTCATCTCATCTAAAAATAGTTGAACAGTCAATATTAAAAAAAAAAAAAAGAAAACACAGCTGAGGCATTTTCACTTCAACTTTCTTAGAACTATTAATGAATTAGAAAGAGTTATCCATGGTTTAACAATGCAGGAATGTATTGTTTATTATTTATTTTTTTCATTTATGATTGTATATGGGCGGCTAATGATTCTTTCTGAATTACCCTGAATTAACCTTAAAACCCCTGCTCACTGTAGTGGCCCCCTATTTCTGATAAGTCATGTGATCTGCTGGTTTGTAACACAAAAGCAAAACAAATATACTAGAAAGAAAGAAAGAAAGAAAGAAAGAAAGAAAGAAAGAAAGAAAGAAAGAAAGAAAGAAAGAAAGAAAGAAAGAAAGAAAGAAAGAAAGAAAGAAAGAAAGAAAGATGAAGAAATGGTGTCATGAAGAGAGCCAGTTAATAAATAGGAACTGACATTAACTAAGATGTGAAATTGGAGAAATGCTTCAGGAATTACAGCTTTTCAGTAGAATTTCAAAAGAACACATGAAGCTGAAAAAGTAACAAGGGATGAAGATATGGAAGATGAAGAGGACAGGGGTTCCAGTGGTCATCAGAACACTCAGATCTGTGAAGTCAGCTGTGCTGGCGGAGGATGAAAGTTAATGTAATTGTTGGAGAGGGAAATCACCAATGACTAGGTGGTGAAACTGAAACCTTGTGAACACTGAATCACTTTGACACGACTGCTGAAAATTCAACTAACTGCTGTGTAGCATTTTTTAAAGAGAAAAAAGTAACTTGTAGCTCATTTGACAATATGTCGAGGTCATAAAGAACTATCTGATGTGTTAGATTGACTGGAGATGATTGACACTCAATCTTTTCACACCAATATACAAGTTCATGCAAGTTCTCGGAAGCTGAGGAGGCGAAACTTAAGACTTCTGTTTTATCCTTCAAACAATGTCACTGTAAAGTTACACATGAATGCAGTTTCTGTAAAAGATTTCCCCTCATAGCACTCACATTTGGTTCTTAGTGTCTTCGAGATAATCTGCCTTTATACAAGACATTTGTCTCAACGTGAAATATGAAAAACCTTTTGACTCAGTTTCTTCAAGGACTCACACAGGTGAGAACGAACAAATAGAGAGGTGCAAAAAGCAACTTTATTGAGTGATTATGTTGATCTTTAATCTATTTCTTTTCTTGATTCAGGTTCAAATCAGGTTCAGAGAAGCAGATCTGGTGGTGATAGAAGACATTGAGAACAGGTTTTATTGTTTTCTTCCTTCTCAGGTTTAATTGTTTTTGTGGGAAAGTGCAATGTCATAAAAATATACATTAAAAATTAGGTGATCGCAGCTTGTATCAATGAAGTTCACAGACATCATTTGTATTGTACCAAATTTTATTAATGTTATATGGAAACATAACTCTCTCTGTGGTCTTTCTTTGAACACAAACTAAATTTGAAATTCCCTCTAAACCAGACTTAATTATAATTAGGTTATAATTAATGAAGTGATTACATACATTTTTTTTTACTTCTACCTGTTTAAATAGTCATTCTTGATTTTTGTACACGTGCAACATCTTGCAATATGTAAGAATAATGCAGCACTGTTGTGCTTATGAGATACTTCTAATTAATAAATGTAGATTGATCTTAAGGAAGAAAAGAGGAGAAGAGGAGTGAAAAAGGGGTGAGGAGCACCACTCATGGATCATGTTGGGGTCCCCCTGCAGCAGGTCTACAGCAGCAGATCCAGGATGAAGCTGTGTTGAAGACCAGCTGCTCTAGTCTGGTCCTGCAGCTGCAGCTGTGACTACTGACCCTAACACACTAAATTTTACACTAATTATATGCTTTATTAAGCAGAAATGTTTTAAGTTTAGTTTTAAAGGTGGAGGTGGTGTCAGCCTCCTTAACCCAAACTGGAAGTTGGTTCCAGAGTGATGGTGCCTGATAACAGAAAGCCCGTCCTCCAAATCTACATTTGGATCCTCTAGGAACGACGAGTAAACCTGCACTCTGAGAACGGAGAGCTCTATTAGGAACGTATTGTTCTATCGGGTCTTGCAAATATCGCGGTGCTAGGCCATTTTTGACGCAAGTAATACAATTTTTAATTGGATTTCATGCAAGTGTCAGGGGTCTTGATGCAGAAATGACAATGATTTTCAGGTTGCACAATAATTTTAATCTCACAGAATGATGAAGACTAAACAATAATTAATTATCATATCAAATCACATCACGTGTGATTCAGCAGAGCAGGGAAATCAAGGACCAAATACAAATCTACACAAACTGTACCATAAGAAGGTCACAGATTATCTTAAAAACAAGATATGAATCTGACCATGAGAAGGTCCCAGAATATGACAAAACCAAGACATGAATCTGACCACAGGTCAGGTCACAGATTAATATTTTCCATCACACAGCAGTTGTAAACAAATGAGTTTTTAACCTTGATTTAAAGGAACTGTTGTGGCCGTTTAATCCGTCCACCCCCCCACTGACGTTCCTTTTCTCTTTTGTTGTAGTGAATTCTGGGGCGACATGTAGTGACAATAATATAATGTAAAAATTCACCACCATCTTTAAGAGTAAGTCTAGTCACTATTATGTGTTAACAAGGAACTTAAATTGATTAGTTTCTAGTTCAGTTAATAATAAAAGTGATGCGTTTCATGTTCAATACCCAAACGGAAGGAGTAACGGTAGTTTAGTGGTGCCATTGGTTACAACAAACACGTTTTCAAACTCTCTCGTGGTTTTGGAATAAAAAATGAAAATATAATTTATATTACAGAATAGTTAGAAAGACTGTGAGTGATTGAAACAGGCTAAAAGAAATAATGGTAAAACATCAAAACCACAGTTTATACCGTTATACCACTGGCATATTGCAATACATTACATGTAAAAAGAAACCTGTAAAACTGAAAAGAAATGAAAAATTGAAGAAGAGAGGCAATAAACCCTTTAAAGTAATATTAAACGTGGAAGAAAAAGTTGACCATAAACAATGGTGTCTTCAGTGTCATCTCTAACTATAAGATCTGCTCCTCTGATTCAGCAGGAGGAGGTAACAGGAACTCCTAAACTTCTTTCTGCAGCACATGTTTTGTCCAAGAAAACGTAACACAAAAGAAATTTCAGATGCTTTGTGAGATTATAGTGATGCTTTTAGGCCCTCGTGCAGTGATCATCACTAAGTATCTCTTAGAGCTTCACCCAGGAGCTGTCTTCATGTTTTTTGGTTGCATCAGGAATCAAATGGCACCATCAGTGATCACTTAACAGTGCGGATATATCTGCTCTAAGATCCTTGCTCTCAGTCGTCTATAGTCAGAGGAGAGAAACAGTTCATTGACACCTTAAGTGGACCTAGTTGACATTACATTCAGTTAGCAGATTTTTTTTTTTTCAAAGTGAATCACAATAAAGGAATACAATCAAGTCATAGTAACATAGTCGATTACGAAGTAGGTGTCGATCGCATGAGTATAACGAGTGCAGACACTGTATGGTAATAGACCCCATATAAATAAAACTGAACTAAAAAAAAATTAAACCCTAATGAACAGAGGTGTGACCGTCTGGATTCACTAAATACCAGACACGGCACTGCATCCTGAACATTTTGTAGAGGTTTGATTCCTCAAGTTGGAAGGCCAGCTAGGAGGACATTGCAGTAATCCAGGTGGAATATAACCATGGCCTGTACCAGCATTTGACTTCTGTATTGAATCAGGTACAGTCTGACTTTTACGTTGTAGGGAGCAACATAGCATGACCGGGACACCGAGGCAATGTGGTCAGAGAAATATAACTGCTCATCAAACATGACACCTGGGATCTTTCTAACCTTCATGGGAGTGACTGTAGTAGAGTTAATATTTCTGCCGAGGCTGAATGAATGATGGGCAGAGATAACCAGGACTTCGGTCTTAGATGGGTTGAAGGTGGTGGTCCTTCATTCAACCAGACAGATCAGATCAGATCAGATCAGAGAGGCAAGCTGGGATTGATGACATATCTACATATATCATGCACAAACTATATCTTCATATCTCATCATTTCTTACGTCTTCATGTCTTACATCCTGCACACATCTTCATATCTCACACATACACATACACACAAACATGATATTCCTGCTTTAAAGTAGATTTCTTGCGTACGTATAGGTCTAATAATTAGATTGTGAGCAGACCCGGAGACTGGCCCTGGGCGAAGCAAACTGTGATGTTCTATGTTATCATTGTATAATCACTGAATAAATCACTACATACAGATGAAAGTTTCCTGACATGAGAGTTTAGTTCTGTGTGATTCTGTGTATACAGGACACCCATGAGTTCCTGACCCTGCTCCGATTCAGAGTCTTTCTCCTCAACTTCAAGAGAACAGTTTTTTTGAGCAAAACCTACACTTGTCTAATTGGACTACCAAGGACAGTTACTAATGTATCCTATCTTGTACCTTTGACGGTGTCTCTATGTCTCTATCCTTTCTTATTTCTTGCTCTACCCGGCTGGCCTTCGGCAGGAGGGTCCCCCCTCATGAGCCAGGTCCTGCTCAAGGTTTCTTCCCTCTTAAAGGGGAGTTTTTCCTTGCCACTGTTTGGCTTAAGGTTTTTCTTCCACTAGGGGAGTTTTTACCTGCCGCTATTTATGTAATAATTGCTCGGGGGTCATGTTCTGGGTCTCTGGAAAGCGCCTACAGACAACTTGTGTTGTAATAAACGCTATATAAATAAAATTGAATTGAAATTGAAAATTGAACTTGTCCAGAAAAAGACCACCTGGTGTTTAGGATGCATGACACCAGGATGTGCAAAAGGTGAGTTGATACAGTGGAACCCTGCACAGCATCATTTTTATAATCCCACCGTCATCTGTTCTTTCTCATCAGAACATACAGGATGTCAATCCTTATGTAGCCTTCCACTGCACAGTTCAGTACCACACATACATGTAATTGTAGGAACAATCAGAACAGGTTACATATTCTGGTGGTCCCCACCAAGACCCCTTAATACTGAATTGTTCCTGACTCCAGTCAGTAAGGGAGGAGGAATCCACAAACCTGTTTCTGGCTCTGATTCCTGGAGGATCCAATGAACAGATGCTGGAAAACTATCTAAATGTAAGATCCACCAGTCCTCATTTATTCATACCTTCATGTACATTCACCACTTCTAGTTGTGTGTGTGTGTGTGTTTGTGAACATGTTGTGGTTATGGCCATTCGTTAATAAAGGCTGCCACCAATCACCCACTTCAATATTCATATTGTACAGTTACACACTGGGTCACAATCAGAGCGCCCCCGTGCCACCATGGAAGACCCGCCACTGCTTGCAGAGACACAAAAGGATTCTCTCACGATGGCCAAGTTTCACTTCCTAATAGCTGACTCCTGGACCTTCACTGCCCTCTTGACTTTATATCAGATGGATAAGCCTGTGATGTCATTCATTTACATGAATAACATGCACAGGATTTAGTGTGTAACATTTTCATTTAAAATCAATAACTGCCACTATGCAGCCTGAGGACATTTTAATGATGCAGTTTTTCATGTGTTTCATTTGTGTCATCTGACTTCAGAATTGATATCGGCTTGAGAGCAGAAGCCGTCATGCAGGTGCGGTTGTAAAATTCAAGTGTTGATTTGTTTTTCTTTCTTTAGATAAAACTGTTAGTCAGTCATTCGGGTCTCAGCCTATGTTAGGAACTCCAGAGTAGTGCCACCACAAAGAGATTGGTCTGTTTGACTCAGATCATCCAGAAAATGCAAGATAAGGTCAAACTAAAGTATATTGTTTTGAGGCAGATGGCATGTTTGAACCAACCTAACATGTCCTCAGATCCTAACTTGTTCCAGTGAAGTATAAAATGACTTATTCTTACTACAAGACCACCAGCTTACAGGAGGCGCGTCTGTGTCTTAATCTGTTTTACAACAAGTAATGTCACTGTCACTGCTTTTAGACATTTCTTGTGTCAGTCAGATTAACAGAGGAAGTGGAGGGTTAATCATGTCCACTCGTGACTCAGCTGATAATCAAATTTAGTATACTGAGGAACTGACACATAGAAAAGATTGCAGAACTAAAACGTTGTGATGTACACTTATGCCATGATGTCGGGAGTATAATATCTAATCTATTTTCTTTCTTGACCATAGCTTAATAAAAATCAGCTATAGAGGCAAGTTTAAACTAAGTATTCTTTTACATTGATATCAGTCAAAAATATATGTGTTATGTCATTTTCATAATGTAGACGTATAATAGAAATAGAGCCCAGTCCCAAACGTAACCTCCTGTTGTAAACTGGTCAGTGAAGCTTCAGCAGCTGTGGTTGAGTTGACAAAAGCTGCTGAACTTGTATTTTGTTTTCAATTCAATTCAATTCAATTTTATTTATATAGCGTCTATTACAACACAAGTTGTCTCTAGGCGCTTTCCAGAGACCCAGAACATGACCCCCGAGCAATTATTACATAAACAGCGGCAGGTAAAAACTCCCCTAGTGGAAGAAAAACCTTAAGCCAAACAGTGGCAAGAAAAAACTCCCCTTTAAGAGGGAAGAAACCTTGAGCAGGACCTGGCTCATGAGGGGGGACCCTCCTGCCGAAGGCCAGCCGGGTAGAGCAAGAAATAAGAAAGAATAGAGACATAGAGACACCGTCAAAGGTACAAGACAGGATACATTAGTAACTGTCCTTGGTAGTCCAATTAGACTTCTGTGAATATGGGTGATATATGGATAGACGGTGATACAAGGGGATGAGGACTGCAGGTCGGGATGTCAGCAAGTATCCAACAGACATCCATACAGACAGGTGAAGGCAGACACTGGGATGGTCAGAGGTGGAACTGCAGGTCAGCAAGCAGCTCCTGAGGCTCTGGTCCACAGGACATGCACAGAAGAGGAAAAGAGGGGCCAGACAAGCACAAAAAACTACCAGAACAATGGACCACAATTAAGTTTATGGGATATTGTTAATAAATGAGGGTTGAGGTGAAGAAGAAACAGAGAAGGCAAAGAGAAACAGAGAAGGTGAAAGGCACCACTCAGTGGATCATGTTGGTGCCCCCCTGCAGCAGAGGCCTATAGCAGCATATCTACACCGAAGCTGTTTAAGATGAGCTGCTCTAATCTGGTCCTGTAGCTGCAGCTTTGACTACTGGCCCTGACACATTAAGGTACTAAATGTACACTAACTATATGCTTTATTAAACAGAAATGTTTTAAGTTTAGTTTTAAAGGTGGAGGTGGTGTCAGCCTCCTTAACCCAAACTGGAAGTTGGTTCCAGAGTGATGGTGCCTGATAACAGAAAGCCCGTCCTCCAAATCTACATTTCGATACTCTAGGAACTACGAGTAAACCTGCACCCTGAGAACGGAGAGCTCTATTAGGAACGTACGGTACTATCAGGTCTTGCAAATATCGCGGCGCTATGCCATTTTGGACTTTATATGCCAGTAATAAAATTTTGAATTGGATTCTAAATTTTACAGGGAGCCAATGGAGGGAAGCTAAAACTGGAGAGACGTGGTCTCTCTTGTTGATTCCTGTCAGCACTCGCGCTGCTGCATTTTGGATCAGCTGGAGGCTGTTCAGAGAATTACTTGGACATCCAGCCAACAACACGTTACAGTAATCTAGTCTAGAAGATACGAACGCATGAATTAGTTTTTCAGCATCACTCTGCGAGAGGATGCTCCTAATCTTTGCGATATTACGGAGGTGGAAAAACGCAGTTTTACAAACCTGATTAATATGCTGTTTAAATGACAAATCCTGATCGAATATAACGCCAAGGTTTTGCACAGTTTTACTGGAGGCCATCGCAAGACCATCTAATCCCTTCCTAAGCTGTTTGGGACCACAAACAACAACTTCTGTTTTATCAGAATTTAGTAGCAAAAAATTTCTGGACATCCAGTCCTTGATGTCCTTAATACACATCTGAAGTTTGTCTAATGGTTCTGTTTCATCTGGCTTCATAGACAGATACAGCTGCGTATCATCAGCATAACAATGAAAATGAATGCCGTGGTTCCGGATAATACTTCCCAAGGGCTGCATGTATAAACTGAACAGGATTGGCCCTAGCACTGAACCCTGCGGGACACCATAGCAGACCCTCGTCTGTACGGAAGAAACCTCATGAACATGAACAAACTGGAATCTGTCAGACAGATATGATTTAAACCAATCTAGAGCTGTCCCTTTAATCCCAACAACATACTCTAGCCTCTGCAGTAAAATGCTGTGATCTATAGTATCAAAAGCAGCGCTGAGGTCCAGCAGAACCAGTATGGACACTAACCCATTATCTGAGGCCATAAGAAGGTCATTCGAGACTCGAACCAGTGCTGTTTCTGTGCTATGATGCATTCTGAACCCTGACTGAAAAATTTCAAATAGATCATTTCTATACAAATGCTCACACAACTGGCTTGCAACTACCCTTTCCAGAATTTTAGAGATAAATGGAAGGTTGGAGCAGCACGGTGGCTTAGTGGTTAGCACTGTTGCCTCACAGCAAGAAGGTTCCCGGTTCAATTCCCGGCCCGGTGGGTCTTTCTGTGTGGAGTTTGCATGTTCTCCCCGTGCTTGCGTGGGTTTCCTCCGGGTACTCCGGCTTCCTCCCACAGTCCAAAAACATGCAGAGTAGGTTAATTGATCTTCCTAAATTCTCCCTAGGTGTGAATGTGAGTGTGATTGGTTGTTTGTATGTGGCCCTGGATAGACTGGCGACCTGTCCAGGGTGTACCCCTGCCTTTCGCCTGATATGCGTCGGGATAGGCTCCGACAGACCCCCGTGACCCGGAAACGGATAAAGCGGGTACAGATAATGGATGGATGGATGGAAGGTTGGAAATTGGTCTATAGTTAGCTAAAATGTCTGGGTCAAGAGAGGGTTTTTTAAGTAATGGTTTGATTACTGCGACTTTAAAAGCCTGTGGCACATATCCTAAGACTAGGGACAAGTTGATCTGTTTCAGTATTGTCGGTCCAATAAGAGAGAAAACATTTTTGAGTAGTCGAGTAGGGATTGGGTCCACAGACACGTGGATGATTTAGATCCATTGACGACTGAGGTCAGCTCAGAGAGGTCAGCAGGAACAAAACAGTCTAGAGTCAGGTCGGAGCATAAGGGAGTCGCCGAGGTTGAAGAAATTCCCACAGCCACTGCCGTGAGGGCCTGGCCGATTTCCTCTCTAATTCTGACAATTTTATTGCTAAAGAAGCTCATAAAGTCTTCACTACTGAGAGCTGCAGGGATGCATGGCTCAACAGAGTTGTGGCTCTTTGTCAGCCTGGCTACAGTGCTGAACAGAAAACGTGGGTTATTTTTATTATCCTCTATTAACACTGAATAATAGGCTGTTCTAGCTTTGCGAAGCGCTTTTTTATACACTATTAGACTATCTTTCCATGCATAATAAATATCTACAGACCTACTAGAGTACCACTTTCTTTCCATTTTACGCACTTTCTGTTTTAACATACGAATATGTGAGTTAAACCAAGGAGTTAAGCTCCTATGGTTAGAGACCCTCTTTCTCAAAGGAGCAACTACATCTAAAGCTGTGTGCAACACATCTGCAGTGCTACCAACAAGGAAATCAACGTCTGCAGAGGTAGAACCGAGGTCACAGCCCTCAACTGCTTCACTATGTTCCACTGTAAGAAGATGAAGAGCAATGGCCTCCCTAAATTTAGTGATAGCTTTATCGGATAGACACCTGCTAAAGTAATTCCTCCTATTATGCGTAACGTTGACAATGTTGAATTCAAACGTTATTAAATAGTGGTCGGATAGGAGGGAGTTTACATGTGACACTAACAGATTATCAAGTTCTACACCGTAGACGAGGACCAGATCAAGAGTATGATTAAGACAATGCGTCGGTTCGTTAACTTTTTGTAAAATCCCCATCGATTCTAGAAGAGAATCAAAAGCCAACTTAAGACTGTCGTTGTCAACATCCATATGAATGTTAAAGTCGCCCACTATGATGACTTTATCTGTACTGATCAATAAACTAGATAAGAAATCTGAGAACTCAGACAGAAACTCCAGATAAGCTCCAGCAGGAGGCCGGTAAACTACCACCAACAAGACTGGCTTCTCTGATTTCCAGCTCGGCAGTTTTAAGCTAAGCGTGAGGCTTTCAAATGTATTATAATCGCATTTAGGTTTGGATTTTATTGTAAGACTAGAGTCGTAGATCGCCGCTACTCCTCCACCTCGACCTGTGATTCGAGGAATATGATAATTAACGTAACTGGACGGCGTCGATTCATTTAAACTAACAAACTCTTCCTCTTGGAGCCACGTTTCTGTTAGGCAGAAAATGTCACTCCGGGTCTCAGTAATTAGATCGTTTACTAATAGAGACTTGGAGCTTAAAGATCGTATATTTAGTAATCCGCATCTAATTGTTTCGTCTTTAGTTCGCATTAAATGCGTATTTGTTTTTATTTTTACGAGGTTATTTTGGTTAACGCCTCTATTACGTCGCGCTTGGTGAAGATTTGGAGGACGGGGAATCGATACTAAATCTATTTTACTTGGCACCTCGTTAGAATCTCCAATTACATCATTTACTTCTACCTTTTTATTGGCAGGCGATAGTCCTCGAGAAGCAGCAGAGAAGCGTGTAAGACTGCAGCTCTGCATCCCGGCCTGGACTCTGGATTGTCAGGGGGAGGATCTAATAATATCAGCCAGATTTCTAGAGATAAGAGCTGCACCATCCCGGGTGGGATGAATGCCGTCTCTTCTAAGCAGACCAGGCTTTCCCCAAAACGTCTTCCAATTGTCAATAAAGGCCACGTCGTTTACTGAACACCACCGAGACAACCAGCGACGGAGCGACAACATGCGGCTAAACATGTCATCACCGGTCAGATTGGGGAGGGGACCAGAGAAAACTACGGAGTCCGACATGGTTTTGGCGTAGTTACACACCGAGACAATATTGATTTTAGTGACCTCCGACTGGCGTAGCCGGGTGTCATTAGCGCCGACATGGATGATAACTTTACTGTATTTACGATTACCCTTTGCCAGCAGCTTCAAATTTGCTTCGACGTCGCCCGCTCTGGCCCCCGGGATGCACCTAACTATGGTCACTGGAGTCGGCCTCACATGCCTCAAAATAGAGTCGCCAGGAGAACCTTCTGTTCTTCTGTTTTCTTGTGGTCTTTAGCTTTCTCAATACATCGTAATAGTAAATGGGAGCATGTTGACACAGCAACGCAATGTTGCTTGTGTTTGTTTGAAAAAAAACTTTAAAGTTATATATTTGGAACTCAATAGAAAAGTACTAACAAGTAAAAATAAATGCACATATGAATGTTTACTTGTATAGTCATCACAGGTTTGATATTAAACCTCATACAAGGTGACATTAAAAAGGCCTTAAAAGTGTCCTTTATTTACATGTTTCTGTCTGCAGACACCCTGTTAAAGTAACTTTTGATGATAATAGCATTATAAAAGTCCTCAGCAGCAGTGAAAAGCCGTTCAGACTTCTGCTTTTTCTTCTCCAGTGTGAAACTAACACACGTTAAGGAAGTTCTGTGGTACATCTCTAAGCAGCCTTTGTTCATTATAAATACATCTGGCTTCCTCGCGAATAACAATATACGATGAGTTCATATTTTAGCAGTTTCACATGTTCAATTCTGTTGCAGCTCAGAGGTTCTTGGAGATAAACTGCATTAACATAAGAAATGGAGGACATTTATGTCTAGGATAAATATGAAAATCCTGTCTACGCAGTTTCTTCAACAGTTCACACAGGAACTAAGAGACCTAAACAGTAGGTAGTAGTTTACAGTCTGTTGTTTGTGGTTGTTGAGTTTATTTGTTTAACTGAAGCAGTTTTATTTCTTCCACAGTAGTTTAACAAATCAGACAGTCTTAGAGAATATTTGCATTCACACAAGCAATGGAGGAAATCTATGTCAACCTGGAATATGAAAAACCTGTCGACCCAGTTTCTTCAAAAATTCAAACAGGTTGAACTGACAGAGAGGTTAAAAAAATATGAATGGTTTACAATTTTTATGGTAGTTTAATTTATTTGTTCAGCTGATCTTTTCTTCATTCAGGTTCAGGCAGCTGAAAGAGGAACAGATATTTAGGAGTTATTGTCTTTCTGGTGCTGTTGAGTTCTTCCCTGCTGGTTGGACTCGTCGTCGTCGGTTACCGCTGTGAGTTTTGGAAAATATTTGTCTGTCAGACTGAATATGGGAAGAATAAAAGTTCTCTCAGTGAATTCATATCAGCCTTTTGTCAGTCACATATGTCAAAAGATTGAAAAAAGCTTCAACGTTCAAACTGTATGAATCATCATAAGATACCAGAACCACGATATTAGTTTCTTATTCATAGAACATTTCTGTTTGTATTCCTTTTACGTACACCATTTGGTTTTGTCCAGGGAATGGTCCGCCGCGGCGCCACGCTACGACCGCTACCCTCATCAAAACATATTACACTTACCTTTTTTTCTTCAGTCTTTATCAAGTCTGAACACTTTTGATAAGATGGTCAAAGTAACTGCTCAAATGCACATATTGAGAGTAATGTAATAGTACTTAATCAGTAATCCTTTCCATACAATAACTAAAGTCTGATAAAAGTCTAAAAACCCTGGACACATCTGTACTGTAGATTTTATTCTGTTTTCCCAGAAATACTTTTCCAGATATTTCCAGGCAGTTTAAGATGTTTGGTGTAACATTGTCTGTCACACTGACAGTTAACACCCAGAACCACAGTGTGTGACACATAACTAAGTTCAGCTTTTATTTCTACTAACCATCCTGAGTTACTGAACTCCTTGATGGTGACACACAGATGTTTAGATACAAATTCACTTTTAATTTGTTGCAGTTCTGCACAGCAAAACAGTTTTACTTTGACTCTGGCCTTTTTACAGCATGTCTGACTTTTATTCTTCTTTTTCAGACCATGACTCAGTAAGTGATTTGTCAAAACTCTCCGACGTCCGAGATAATCTGACGGAGCGTCTGCAGGCCAGTAATGACAAACTTTCCTCCATGACTGAAGCGAGAGACCTGCTGCATGCCAACCTCACTGAACTGACCAAAGAACTGATCAAGCTTCACACTTTGCCCGAACTGAGTGAGTCCCTGAATCTGGTCTTAAAATGTACTTGCCTGAAGAAAATAGTTTCTGTGAGATCCAAAATAATTCACCACAGTAAAGAAAACTTGGGTAAAAAGGATCCAACGTCCCTCAGCTCCTCCGAGGACTTGCCTTATCCATTAGTGCCTTGCAAGGGACAGGATCTATGTGCATGCTAGAAAGCACCAGTCCTAACAGGTAGCATCCCCAAATGATGAGGAGAAACTCAGCTAGAAGGCTCTATCAAGCTGAGCAGCCAAACAAAACAGTTCAACCCCAAGCAGGTGACAAAACCATGAAAACGGCTCATGTGCACGTCAGTGCTGCTGCTAACTTTACCACACAAACAAGGTGTCAATATTGAAACCATCGCTCCACTCATGGCCAGTCAATTTTGTTTTCTTGCTCTTCAGTTTTTGTTTCATTATAATTATTCAGTGAATCATTTTGGCTTCCACTGCACAAAAACTTTAAAAAGAAATCGTGCAGGCTCCCTGCTGCTGCATCCTCGTTTACTTCTGTACACCTGATGTATGTGCGTTTGACATCACTTCGTCTTACTGTGAATGCTGTCACTTCAGAGTAAAAGCCTGATCAAAACAAAGTCTGTTGACAAATTTAAAATACTAATGTGAAAATCACAAAATAAATAAACCAAATAATGTGCAACCAACCCTTATAACTGTGAAGATTTACTTCATGGCTTCATGGCTTAGTGTTTAGCGTTGTTGCCTCACAGCAAGAAAGTTCCTGGTTCGATTCCCGGCCCGGTGGGTCTTTCTGTGTGGAGTTTGCAAGTTCTCCCCATGCTTGCGTGGGTTCCCTCCCTCCCCCTCCCGCAAAAAAAAAAAAAAGAACATGCAAGGTAGGTTAATTGGTTAATTGATCATACTATTTGCCCGTAGTTGTGAATGTGAGTGCGCATGTGGGGCCGGTGGCCGCCTTCTCCTCTGCCCCACTCTGCTGGTTGGGTTGACTGCAGCCGCCTCCGGGGGGGGCATGAGTTGGCCTAGGGGCGGGAGAGCATGGGGGCGATGACTGGTGACGATGGGAACCCACAAGGGATTTGTAAGAATAATTACTTTAGTAAAGTTAAGAATAATTATTCAAAGGAAGGAGATATGTAAATGATTTGTTGTTGTCATTGTTATTATTGTTATTATCATATTTTTGTGTATGTATGTAATTATATGCACAAATAAGTAAGAGTATGTAGGTATTTCCGTATATATGTGGGTTTCTATGTTGTTGGTGTGTGTGTTTGTGTGTGTGTGTACACACGTGTGTGTGTGTTTGTGTGCGTGTACACGTGTGTGTGTGTGTACACACGTGGGTGTGTGTGTGTGTGTGTACACACGTGGATGTGTGTGTGTGTGTGCATGTGTGCGTACACATGTGGAGGTGTGTGTGTGTGTGTGCGTGGGAGTACACATGTAGATGTGTGTGTGTGTGTGCGTGGGAGTACACATGTAGATGTGTGTGTGTGTGTGTGTGTGTGTGCGTGGGAGTACACATGTAGATGTGTGTGTGTGTGTGCGTAGGAGTACACATGTAGATGTGTGTGTGTGTGTGTGTGTGTGTGTACACGTGCGGATGTGCATATGTGGGTATGTATGTGTGTATGTATGTATGCATGTATATATATATATATATATATAAGTATGCACTAGGTGTGTATATGTTAATGTGTATATGTAGATGCATTTCTATATGTGTATTTATTGATGTGTGTATGGGTATATATATATATATGGACAGATACAGGATATATGTATATGCACATGAAACTAAAAAGCACAGGTGCACATGATTGTATCAGTGTATATTTATATGTATGAATAACTACCTACTGGTGCATATAAATCTTACATACATGATGCTTAGAAGTTTACACACTGATCTTTGTTGTGTGTGTGTGTGTGTGTGTGTGTGTGTGTGTGTGTGTGTGTGTGCATTGATGTACAAATTAATTATTGTGTTTCTCTGCTTACAATGTATATGAATATGTACTAGATAAGTGCATACATGTCTTCTTATTCCTATATGTATGTACATATATGTATGTATATATATGTATGTGTGTATGTATATGGTTATGTGTGTATGTGTGTATGTATGTGTATGTATGTGTGTATGTATGTATATGTATATGTGCATGTATGTGTATGTATATGTATGTATGTATACATATATATATATATATGGCTATGTGTATATGTGTATATGTATATATATATGAACATGAGCATGAGTACTTAAATACTTCAATGCATATTATTACATAGATAACTTTTTAAATACTGCCCCCACACCCTCAAAAACTCAGGTACGTAATAGAGAATAGAATGCTCCTCCCCCTTTCCTCTGTCTTCTTTTTAATTAACACCCTATTGTCTTGTGTCCACTTTAAACACCACATCACTACCCTTAATTCTTTTATTTTTTTTTCTTTTATTTTTATTTCCTTTTTTCTTTACACACAGTACAACATAGGCACCACACTGCACCACCACTGTCTCGTCTCTCTCTTTCTCTCTTTCTATTTCCTTTTCTGATTTGATCACATACCACACCCGGTGAGTTTGCCCCTCTCTGGCAGAATTTAGTTACTTATTTATTTATTTTTACTTTTTTTCTATTATTGTCTTCTCTTTCTTTTCTTTTGTACTTCGTCCTACTTAGGGATTAATAAAAGAAGAATTATTTTAAAATTATTCATCATGATCATTTAATTAATCTTGTCAGTCAGTGGGACATTTTGATGAAGAACCTCTGTATGAGGGCCAGGAAGTATCTCTCAATTGCTGATCTGTAATTTCTTTTGTTTTAGACAAAACATGTCCTGCAGGATGGAGGAATTTTGGTTGTTCCTGTTACTTTCACTCTACAGAGTCCGGATCCTGGGATGAGGCCAGAGAGGACTGCAGAGCCAGAGGAGCAGATCTGGTGGTGATAGATGACACCAAAGAACAGGTATATTGCTTCTTCTCTCTTTAATACGTTACTGCTATATATTATAAATTGTGCTAATTATGTTTCCCATGATAATCTTGGCATTTTCCAATAAACTTTGTACAAACCTAAATGGATACATGTTTATAAAACTTAATTTCCATGTTGACATACGACAGACATTTATCTCCACATTCATAAAAACATCAGCTTGGCTTGGTTTAAACGACAAGGAAGAGGAGGGGACCTGGAAATGGGAGGATGGAAGTGCTCTGACTCTGACGTAAGTGTTCACTTTGGTTCAGTTTGACAGTAACTCAGAGAGGATGCTGCTTACTTCAGTTGTGGTTCAGACTGGTCCTTTGAAAAAACAAACGTTTTTAACGCCTGTAATATGGAATCAAATAAATAAGTGTAATTTGGCAGACTCACACAAGCTTTCTCAACTTCCCAAATATATACAGTGGGATGCGTAAGTTTGGGCAGCCTTGTTAATCGTCATGATTTTCCTGTATAAATCGTTACTTATTAAAATAAAAAACTGATATTTGAGAAGTGAAATGAAGTTTATAGGATTTACAGAAACTGTGCAATAATTGTTTAAACAAAATTAGGCAAGTGCATAAATTTGGGCACCACAAAACCAAATGAACTCAATATTTTGTAGATCCTCCTTTTGCAGAAAAAACAGTCTCCAAACACTTCCTATAGCTTCCACTGAGATTCTGGTTGAAAGTATGACAGCATGATGGAACCAGCACACATACCTCAAGCAGCTCTGTTTGAGCGGTGGGTGGAGAAAAGGGTTCCTCTGCATCAGTCCGTCTGCAGCGAGATGATGTCGTAGGTCTTTGGTGCTGGTCTGTGGGTCGACTCTGACTGTTCTCACCAGTCGTCGCTTCTGTTTATCCAAGATTTTTCTTGGTCTGCCACTTCGAGCCTAGACTTGAACTGTGCCTGTGGTCTTCCATTTCCTCAATATGTTCCTGAATGTGGAAACACACAGCTGAGATATATAAGAGATATAATATTGAGATTAAATATCCATGTAAAAAAATAGCGGGGACCTTGCGAGACAGAGAAACCTTGAACCTGTGCTGCCTGCATGAGGAAATAGCCTCTGTAAAATGCACCTGCTTAACACACAGATCTCTCCAACTTGCAAGTACTAGGAAAGTGTTGAGATAACAAAAATAACATCCCAGTGTTCCAGTCACTGTCTTACTCCTTTGTTGTTTGTAAGCTAGAAATATTTATTATTTGTTTCTCAAGACAAAGACGACCTGGGCAACGATTCTCTTGTTTTCTAACCTGACAGGTTCTGGGCCAAAGATCAGCCTGATAATGGAGGTGGAATCTCACACTGGGGAGAGGAGGACTGTGCGCATTTCAGAGATTATGACAGCAATTCAAGCTTTCAAGAGGCTAAATATGACAATTTAAGTTATTTTTTTCTCTATGGCCTTGCTTTGTTTCTTTAAACCTGCTTGTGTAAGTCATGATAGCCTTTAATCTATTTTTGATCATCATTACATTGATTACAGACGGCTGACTTGATAACGATACTTTAGTTTCACAAAAATGACTAAATATACCACTTTGTCTATCCATCTATATGTTTGCCTCATCCTTGTCAGGCTGTTGGAAACCTACTACAGGTAGAGAAGGGGAGGACACCCTGGACAGGTGCCTGGTTGTCACAGAGAAAGTTGACCTGTTGGTTCAGTCCCTCAAAGCAGACTGGTTGCCAAAGCAGAACAGCACAGTCTGTACGTTGATCTGAGACAGGTTTTATGCTGGATGCCCTCCTGAAGAAACCCTGCATGCAGGGGGAGCAGGAACTTGAATATCATATCTTGTCTTTGAGATATTCTGAGACTTTCTTATGATGCAGTTTGTGCAGATTCATATTTGCTCCTTGATTTCGCTGCTGTGCTGAAGCACACACTTTCAATGATTTGTTATGATAATTAGTTATTGTTTAGTCTTCATTATTCTGGTTCATGATCTAATGAACTCAGTTTCAGTCCGGATAGTTACGCAGTGACTGGTGCCCTTCACCTCCTCTGTTTCTCTTTCTCTGTCTCTCCTTCACCTCAACCCTCAGTTATTAACAGTATCTCATAAGCATAATTGTGCTCCATTGTTCTTGTAGTTTGTTGTGCTGGTCTTTCCCCCTTTTTTTTTTCTT